>JACEFZ010009926.1:0-70545 GCA_014155875.1 Cepaea nemoralis
TTTTCTTTTAAAAATTACAACTGAAAAAGGAAAAATTAAGGCTGAAGTTTTTTTTTTGAAAAAAAAAAAAACCCCTACTTAGCCTTTGCGACCAAAAAAAGGCATTTGATAAAGCAGATAGAAACAAGCTGTGGGAAACCCTTTTAAACAATATGGAGTGAGTACACATCAAAAACCAACCTATGTGAAGCTTATACAACAACGGGAAATGCATAGTCAGAGCAACTGGAGGACACCATAACCCTTCACCATAAGACCCGGCGTCGAAAAGGGGTTTGTGTCCTGTCCCCTCTCTTGTATATATCCAATATAGAAGCATTGTAAAGAAATCAACCAAAAGAGACCACAAGCCCCCCGCATGAGAACAGAAACAAAAAGAAGAACAATGGCAAATTAACCTTTAAACGAGCTCCTATTTGCTGACAATCAAGCACAAATAGCAAAAATCAGAAACAGGTTTTACATGCCCAATGAATAGTTTAAACGAAGTGTGTAAGGAACATAACATAAAAAAAAATTAGCGCCAGTGGAACCGGGGTAATGACTGTACCAAGAAGACGAAACAAAAAAGTTTCACCTAAAGAACACCCCTGAAACAAGCAAAGAGCTTCAAATACTTAGGAAGTATAATGTCATCAATGGGAAATCAGAAGATGAGATCGAAAATATATGCATAAGGCAAACCAACTCATTGGACAAATGACATCAATACTAAAGAACAAACACGTATCAATAGTTACTAAGAAAGCACTATACAACTCTATCTTCCTATCAACTCTATGCTACCAATGCCAAACCTGGACAATGACAGAAAGAAAGAAAAGACAAATGACAACAACAGAAATGATATTCCTGAGAAGTATCCTCAATCTATCAGAGGAGAGAGAAAAATCAGAAATAAAGAAATCAGGACTATAAGTGGGGATTATAGCAGAGCTAGATTTTATTAGAAAGCAGCAAGTCGAATGGTTTGGCTATGTGGGTAGGTTACCAAACCAACAGTATACCACAACAAGCATGATTACAGACCAATGGATGCAGAATAAGATGCCGACCACGTGACGGTGGACAGAGGGAAAAGCAAAGTCCCGGGAATCTCGATCCATAAAGCCCATAAAGGGTACTCCTCGCTGCTTATAGTTCACCCCACACCGCAAGGGGGACAAGAGGGAAAAAGATGAGATTAGATTAGAGCAAAACAATAGATGGAGATTTAAAACACATAGAGAAAATAGTTAAATTACGAGGGAAGAGATGAATAATACTAGGAAGACATGAAAAAATGGGGGGGGGGGGGGTATCTGTAACAAACAAAAGATGAGACGATTTGACTAGAGTTGTTTAGGACCTACACTCCAGTGAGGGTTGAAGGGAAGAAGAATAAATCGAAGAACGGCATATTTATTTCTATCCCCTAATGTAGAAGAATTAAGTTAAAAAGGGTGAAATAAAGCTAGAGTAGTAAGAATATTTTCGCAGCCCTAGAGACTGGACGGTTGGACAGCAGCCGATCACACAAGCCTTGCCCACTGACAGTCTGTGGCAATACTCCACCCAGTGTCTGTCAATGGGTGTATTATTTTTACTTCTACGGTTTTTATAATGTTATTGTCGGGGAGATTGTTGTGGGAGAAGATAGAGAGTGGTTAGATTATTGCCAGACGTGTTCTAACCGCCAATTTGCGTACGTTGTTTCCGAATTAGGACAACTTTTGCCGTAAAAACTGTCTGTCACAAACGAAGAAATTATGGAGTGTTTACTTGCTGTAGGAGATAATGGTGATCCCTGTGGTAGGCCAGGATATATTGTTGTTGGTTCTGAAGTCTAACTGCCACTCTAAAGACTACTTTCCGTTGGAAGGGGGCTGCAGCGATCCAACTCAGGAGAAAATGAATTATCTTGAGTTCAAGAAGCTAAAGCATTAAAATATCCAATGGTACTCTGATGTACGCGTCCTCAAGATCAATCGCTGCAGACAGACAGGCAGAAAGAAAGAAAGAAAGAAAGAAAGAAAGAAAGAAAGAAAGAAAGAAAGAAAGAAGAAAGAAAGAAAGAAAGAAAGAAAGCGGAGGAAAGGGAGAGAAAGGGAAGAAAATTGCAATGGGATTAGACCTAGGAAACGGAAAGAAAGAAATTAAAGAAAATAAAGAAAGTAAGCCGTCTCCCTGGAGAAGAAGTTAGGGACTTTTCCGTAATCCCGTATATCCTCATGAGAAACACAGCTGCTCGAGATTTGGCAGCTGATCTATCGCGTTAGCTACTTAAGTGGTATGTGAGCCGGTCGCTCAGAAAGCAATGGCAAACTTTTGAAAGTAATCTTGCCAAGAATATCAACAACAGCCTAAAAATGCTGGTGTTGACTGTAACGTCCTATACGAGATATGCAACATAAAGAAAGAAAGAAAGAAAGAAAGAAAGAAAGAAAGAAAGAAAGAAAGAAAGAAAGAAAGAAAGAAAGAAAGAAAGAAAGAAAGAAAGAAAGAAAGAAAGAAAGAAAGAAAGAAAGAAAGAAAGAAAGAAAGAAAGAAAGAACTGGTAGTTGTTAACATAGTTGCATGGACAAACCATTTAACTTGCTCTGACTTGACCCCCGACTTTAGTCCTATTTCTTCATTTCTGAACTTCTCTCCATTTGATACATTGAGTATTCTTCTCAGTAATCTCATTTCGCAGGTCTCTCTGGCCTAGAGGTTAGCGACTTTCTCCGTAATCTCGTATACTCTCGTGAGTAACGTGACGACGGCGAGAATCGGTAGCGGTTCTAACCACGTCGGTAACTTACGGGGTATGTGAGCCGGTCGCTCAGAAAGCAATGGCAAACTACTGAGCGTAATCTTGCCAAGAAGTCAACAATCAGCTGAAAGATGCTGTTGTTGACACCGATGTCCTGTAAAGGATATTCGAACATATCATCTCATTTCTGTTTTGATTTATCTTTTTTTCCTTTTTTAGTCATTGTCCAGGTTTGACATTGGCAGCATAGAATTGGTAGATAGAAAGATCTCTATGTGGACTAAGAGGCTCCCAAAATATGAGAGAGAGAGAGAGAGAGAGAGAGAGAGAGAGAGAGAGAGAGAGAGAGAGAGAGAGAGAGAGAGAGAGAGAGAGGAGACTGGGATAAAACAGAATGGCATTATAAATAGTTCAGTGCAAAACAGATGAGCCATTTTGAACAAACATTTAATCGTAAATTAGTAATTACTTGGATTGCTGGGCAGACCTTGGGGTTGTCACAAAAATGTGACACCATAATTTATATCATGGTGTCCTACATTGAAATTGTTGTTTGGTCAGAGTAAACAACCAGTGAGAAACCGGGTCACAAATCCTGTCTGTTAATCATTTTATATATACTATTTCTCCTCAAATATGTTAGAAGACAGGGGCCGCTATCCATTATCCTGGCAGGAAGATTGTATGGTATCTTGAGGTAATTATGGGACTTTGTCTGTCCATTCTGTACAAAGTAAACTGGTCTGTGTACACATTCTTGGACGTGTAATTGACCGGGTAATACTGATGGCTTGAGAGTAATAGTAGAAGATTACATTTCCATTCTGATATAATCTGATATCTTTGTGCGCGAATCCAGCTTACTACTGCTCATTCGACAGGCTAGGAAGCATTGTAGAAACGCTGAAATTATCGTAATACGAATCCCAGTCATCTTTTAGTAAGCAAAGTGGTTTCTGAAGATACGTAACAGTACTCTGTAGATCGCTTACATTCATGAGCGAATGTTCTCTCTCTCTCTCTCTCTCTCTCTCTCTCTCTCTCTCTCTCTCTCTCTCTCTCTCTCTCTCTCTCTCTCTCTCTCTCTCTCCTTAAATATGGTTCATTGGACAATGGTCTCCCGAACAATTACAGACCCATTTCCTTACTATCATCACTATCTAAGCCACTAGAAAAACATATCCATAAAGTAACATTACAGTATCTAGTTCGCAACAAGCTTATTGTTGACAGCCAATCAGGATTTCGACCAAAATATTCTTGCCATACGGCCCTAACAAACATGATAGAAAATTGGCACCAGAATATAAACAACAACAGTCTATGTGGAACTGTGTTTATTGATTTCAAGAAAGCATTTGATATGATAGACCATGTTATTTTAATTAAAAAACTCGAGACAATGAAAATTGGCCTTAATGTAGTCACTCTAATATCATCTTTTCTATCAAACAGAAAGCAAGTAGTATCACACAATAAATCTCTGTCTCAAACCACTACCTTCAATATTGGAGTACCGCAAGGCTCTATTCTTGGCCCTCTATTATTTGCCATATATATTAACGATCTACCTTTGCATCTTTCGTCGTCCTGCGATCTATTTGCAGATGACTGTACGGTGTACACAAACGCTGAAAACTGTATTTTACTGGAGTCGTCTTTACAACAAGAATTAAATAATGTAGTTAAGTGGAGCTATTCAAACCATATGCAAATTAACATCACTAAAACAAAAGCAATGCTATTAACAACCAGACAAAGACTTCAAACTCTAAGCCCACACACATCACTTCAACTTCACATCGATAACATGCCAGTAGAAAGTGTAATTGAGCACAAAACATTAGGCCTAATCATTGATAGAAACCTAACCTTTAATTCCCATGTTCAAGCGCTCATTAAACAAACAGCGAAAAAAGTCTATCAACTCGCCAAGATTAAAAACTTCCTTGATGAGGACACACTTTGACTACTGCTCTACAATCTGGGACGGTTGTTCTAATTCAAACACCAAGCGACTTTACTCACTCCAGAAACGGGCCATGAGTCTAATTTATAGCAAACATTTATCTGACAATCCTAGCCTGTATAAACGCCTTCAGTTACTACCATTCCGCAAACGCCTGCTTTTCAATCAAGCTAAACTAATTCACAAAATCCTGCATCGGTATGCCCCAAATTACCTTTGGCCTTTGTTTAAATATAATGCTAGACACAGTAAACGTTTAAATATACTACACATTCCGAAGCCTAGGATTGACTTATACAAAACAAGCTTAACGTACTCTGCATCTCAGCTGTGGAACAATCTTCCACAAGAAATCAAAGACATCACCAATCCCTATTCATATAATCGCAAATTATTCGAACACTATCTAAATACGGATTAACCCCCCCCCCCCCCCCCTTAATAATTGAGATAATAATAATAATAACAAAACCCTAGTATAACAGCCAATCACCTTTTTGTAGGCCAGTATATTCCACATGGCTAATAACAAGTGTCAGACCATTATCTAATATTACTGCGTCGTGTAGCTTTGATGTTTGCATTTTGCCCATGCCTTTATAATGCATATCTTTTATATTGTTACTGTTCTTTGTTAGCCTTGAATGATTTGTGAATGAAATAATGTATGAAAGAGAGTGATAGAAGGGCAGAATGTTAGACGGGCCTGCGTGCCCAATTCTTAACCCTTTGAAAATAAAGTTTGTTCGTTCGTTCGTTCGTTCTCTCTCTCTCTCTCTCTCTCTCTCTCTCTCTCTCTCTCTCCTTCTCTCTCTCCTCCCTCTAACTCTCCCTCACTCCTTTTCTCTCACTCTCTCTCTCCCTCTTCCTCTCTCTCTAACTCTTTCCCTCTCTCTTCCTCTTTCTCTCTCTCCCTCTCTCACTCTTCCTCTCCCCCTCTATCTCCCTTTCTCCCTCTCTGTCTCCCTTTCTCCCTCTCTCTCTCTCCCTCTCTCACCCTCTCTCCCGCTTTCTCTCTCTCCCTATCTCGCTCTCTCTCCCTCTCACCTTTTCTCCTCTCTCCTTTTCTACTCTCTCTCTCTCTCTCTCCCTCTCTCGCTCTGGAATCCTGGATGAAGATCTTTATTGATGTGTTTGATAGACATGTGCCAATCAAGGAAGTTCGAGTAAAACATCACGTCAAACCACCTTGGATCACCCAGGAAATTCTTGAAATTATGAGAGACAGAGATAAGGCACATAAAAAGCGGGATCTCAGCACATACCGTACTCTTAGAAACAAAGTTCGATATACCATACGAAAAGAAAAGAAAAATTACTTTAAGAACTTAGTAATAGATAAAACAAATAGTAAGGATATATGGAAGGCAATTAACACCTTGATAAGCAAATATAACTTCTCAAATTCATTACCATCAAATCCTATTTCATGAGACCAATTCAGTAACTTTTTTTCAAAATTACATACCTTTACTGTCATCGTTTTGCGAGACCAGATGCTCCCGAGATATCCTTTCTTACATACCGCTAATGACAGTCACTGAAGTATTCACTTACCTCAGTAACCTAAAAGACACAAACTCATCTGGGTTAGATGGAATCAGCAACCGGATTTCCGCTGTGCTGCGCCAGTGATCTGTGTATCACTAACCTATGTATATAATCAGTGTCTCACCAAAGGTCACTTTCCATCAGCTCTCAAAATCGCTAAAGTGTATCCTCTCCTTAAATCTGGTTCATTGGACAATGGTCTCCCGAACAATTATAGACCGATTTCTTTACTATCATCACTATCTAAACCACTAGAAAAACACATCCATAAGGTAACATTACAGTATTTAGGTCGCAACAAGCTTATAGTTGACAGTCAATCAGGATTTCGACCAAAATATTCTTGCCTTACGGCCCTAATAAACATGATAGAAAATTGGCATCAGAATATAAATAACAACAATCTATGTGGAGCTGTGTTTATCGATTTCAGAAAAGCATTTGATATGGTAGACCATGCCATTTTAATTAAAAAATTAGAGACAATGAATATTGGCCCTAATGTTGTGACGCTAATAATATCTTTCTGTCAAACAGAAATCAAGTAATAATACAATACATCTCTGTCCCAAACCACTACCTTCAATACTGGAGTACTGCAAGGCTCTATTCTTGGCCCTCTATTATTCGCCATATATATTAATGATCTACCTTTGCATCTTTCGTCGTCCTGCGATCTATTTGTAGACGACTTACAGTGTTTACAAACGCTGAAAGCAGTAATTTGCTGGAGTCGTCTTTGTAACAAGAATTAAATAATGTAGTTAGGTGGAGCTATGCGAACCGTATGCAAATTAACATCACTAAAATAAAATCTATGTTATTAACAACCAGACAAAGACTTCAGACTCTAAATTCACACAGATCACTTCAACTTCACATCGATAACATGCCAGTAGAAAGTGTAATTGAGCACAAAACATTAGGCTCATCATTGATAGAAACCTAACCTTTAATCCTCACGTTCAAGCGATCACTAAACAAACAGCGAAAAAAGTCTACCAACTCGCCAAAATTAAAAATGTCCTTGATGAGGACACAAGGAAAATATTCTATACGTCTCACATACAGACACATTTTGACTACTGCTCTACAATTTGGGACAGTTGTTCTAATTCAAGCACCAAGCGACTTTACTCACTCCAGAAACGGGCCATGAGTTTAATTTATAGCAAACATTTAACTGACAATCCTAGCCTGCATAAAAGCCTTCAGTTACAACTCCGCAAACGTCTGCGTTTCAATGGGGCCAAACTAATTCACAAAATCCTGTATCGGAATGCCCCAAATTACCTTTGGCCATTGTTTGAATATAATGCTAGACACAGTAAACGATTAAATATATTACACATTCCGAAGTCTAGGATAGACTTATACAAAACAAGCTTAACGTACTCTGCAGCTCAGCTGTGGAACAATCTTCCACATGAAATAAAAGACATCACCAATCCCTATACATATAATCGCAAATTATTTGAACGCTGTCTCAGTACGGATTACCTTCCCCCTTAATACTAGAAGTAATAATAATAAAACCCTAGTATAACAGCCAGTTGGTAGGCCAGTATATTCCACATAGCTAATAACAAGTGTCACACCAGTTATTACTATTATTGAGTCGTGTAGTATTGATTTTTCATTTTCCACATGCCTTTATAATGCATATCTTTTATATTGTTGCTGTTTTCAGTTAGCCTTGAATAATGTGTGAATGGTATAAAGTATGAAAGAGCGTGATAAAAGAGCAGAATGTTAGACGGGCCTGCGTGCCCAATTCGTAACCCTTTCAAAACAAAGTTTTGTTGTTGTTGCCTCTCTCTCTCTCACACACACGCGCATGCACGCATGCTCAGAGAGATATTTTTGAAGTAACAAGCAGGAATAGTGAGTACAATTAATACATAATTGGGAAAGGACAGAATACAGAAAACTTAAGGTCTGTTAATGATACATAACACAAATGTTGCATTTGTTATAACCAGAATAAAGAACGCCGAAAGTCTGTTAATGATAAGACATGCAAACGTTGCATCTATGCCAGATCGGAATAATGAAAACTATAGGTCTGTTAGTAATATAACATGAATCTTTTGCACCTATGATAAATGGAAAAACGAAAATTGAAGGTTTGTTAGTAATAAACGAAAGGAAGTTATTGACAGGAATTGTGCCAATACGTTTTTTCACAATAGTACAAACCAGAAATGTTGTGTGTATTATTTCTCAAAATAGTCCCCCTGCCTGGCATCCATCACACCTTTTCGCTTTGCAGGTTGATGCCTTCTAATGAAAGGTTTTTGGGTATGGGCGTAAGCCAATTTTGCACCACCTCTATTACTTCGTTGTCATCTGCAAACCTCTTACCCCACAAATGTTTTTAAAGGGTCCAAACAAGTGAAAGTGCGATCCCGTTAAGTCTTGACATATGCTGAATGTTTCAAGACCTAAATATTTAGAATACATTTCGTTTCCACTCTATGCGCAGCCGGATGAGGGCGATCGTTGTCATACAGCAATAATGCTCCTTTTGAGAATCCTTGGCGTTTCGAACGTATTGCAGGCTTCAGTTTGTTCACTAGCATGTGACTGTATCGAGCACTAGTCGCAGTTTCACCCCTTTCCTGGAAATGCACCAATATATGGTCTTTGATATTCTAAAAGATGGCGATCATGACAGTTACAGGTATCCTGACCAAATGGTGTTTTGTCTTCCATGTTGAAATCTTTCTAATCATCCATACACTCTGCCCTTACTCATACACCTGTCTCTATACGGCACCATAATCATTAAAGTAGATTTCATTAAGTTTCACACCCTCTAACCACAAAGAGTTAATAACTGTCATGTAGTAAATGACAGTGAGGCAGGCAATTGATGAGTTAGCGCATCAAAGAAGAAGATAACGGGTGTCACAAATGGTGAACATTGTGACACCAACATTGAACGCAATTGAGACGTCATAGGATGACGTCACCTAACACCGTAACGGCTTAAGCTTTAGTTGGTGATCCAGCAAGGACAAGCTAGGACGTGCTTCAACACCACACAGAATACCGGCCTTTATGATGTTGCCAATCCTCAGTGTCCACATGAAGTCGCTCTAGGTGTGTCCGGCAATTGACTACAGGTACTCCTGGCTAGCCTGAGGCCACGGTCGCTGGCATATATCGTATTCCCTATATGACAGTGGAAGGTAGGCGTTTGTTGTACATTCATTATCATGGCAGGTGGCCCGCTTGGTGCCCAAATATCCACACAGTCTAGATAGATGAATAGCGATGGAGAAGCAAGAGCGAAAGTGCAGTGCGAAAGACTCAAGACTGGATGCGCTCACTCGCTCACGTTTGCTGTTGAAGTTGCCTGCGATAAATTATATTTCAGTTCACTCAAAAGACTTTGTTGTTGGATTTATGTTGGAGTCAGCAGAGTGAGGCCGTCCTACATGTGATTGTACCATTTAGCTCTAGCAGTTAAACGTCAGGTCAATATCATTGTAGAGGAAGCAGGGATCAGCGTTTAACTCATGACAATAACACTGTTCTTCCACTGTGCAAGTCGGTAGTGGGGCAGTTATTTTGTAATCGCGTTATTACGTGTGTGCAAACTGCTGAATCCTCACAATCCCTACATGGAGTATTACCTAAGAGCCAGTTTGTGTCCTGAAATGAGATTTTCCGTTGTTCACTCTTTTATGCACTTTATAATAAACACCCTCTTACTGAATTATTTTTCCTCATAAATGTATCTATTTCAACTATTATATATCGGTTGGTACTGAATTAATGAACGAAACGACGGACTATTTTGGTTTTCACAAGGGATCGCTTTCATTGCGCTGGGATATCTCCACTAAGTGCATACCTCATCCCGTAGATCGCACACGGATAATCTCAGTACTGTGCACGAACTCAATAGCACCAGTAAGGTTCCAAATGTAATTATACCAATATCAATCAATCAATCAGGTGTCGTCTCCACAATGAAGGTTGGCTGCAATCGATCTCCAAAACTGTCTCTCGCCCTGACTGTACATTCTGTCAGATTAACGTTGGTCTATCTCTTGATGTTATCTTCCCACTTGTATCGATGTCTACCTCCTGCTCGCTTGCCTTCAGCCTTGCCCTCCATTATGGATTTTAGAAGAGAGTTATGTCTTTTAACGGGACCGAAATATTTAACTTGCCTCTTTTGTATTTCTTTCAT
The DNA here is from genome assembly GCA_014155875.1 of Cepaea nemoralis. Classification (NCBI taxonomy): domain Eukaryota; kingdom Metazoa; phylum Mollusca; class Gastropoda; order Stylommatophora; family Helicidae; genus Cepaea; species Cepaea nemoralis. Next base: position 10,459 of record JACEFZ010009926.1, read on the forward strand.
TAACTCTTTTTTCATTCCCAGTTTTTCTAGAACCTCTGTATTTTGTTGTTTTTGTTTCCGTGAAATACGGCGTATTCTGCTGTATGTCCACAGCTCCAGGGCGTCTATTCGACTTTCTAATTGCTTCTTCAATGTCCCATCTTCACAACATGTAGTAGTGTTGAATACACATAACATTTCATAATTCTCATTTGTAATGCATTGTTAATCGCTCTAAGATGTTCATACTGATTTCATGCAGCTGAAAGCATTTGTATCCATTCTTATTCTCATTTTTATTTATGTTTCACTTCTGCAATCTTCTGTTATTACATGTCCAAGATAGGAGAAATGTGTTACTTGTTCTAGTATCTCCCCGTTCAATGTGATGCTCATAATTGACCTTTCCTTTCCATTGCTATATGTCATAGTTTTCAGGATGTCAATATCTAAGCCACATTCTGCGCTATGCCTATTTATTTGTTCTACTAAGTTTGGTGTCTCTTACTCGCTTTATGCTAATATCACTGTGTCATCAGCACAGCTAATATCGGGCAGTTTGCCTTGTTTAAACATTCTTTCTGTGTATAGGTTGAAGAGGCTGGGGGACAATACGCATCCCTGCCGTTCTCTTTTTATCTCTATGGGCAACGAATAATTATTTCCGCATCTAATAGACGCCACTTGTTCTCAGTACAAGTTACTAATAAATCTGGTGTCCTTTCCGTCTACTCCTATATCTTGAAGGGTGTTAATTTTTCAATGAACATTCTCACACAGATTCTCTGATGCCACTGTTTTTGCGGAAACCAAATTGTTCTTCAGCCATTTCCTCATCTATTTCATTTTTAATTCTTTCTTTTATTACCTTACGGATTATCTTTGTTGCATGACTCATTACGCTAATAGTTCTGTAATCCTCACAATAAACAGCTCTTAGCCTCTTAGGTAGTGTGATGAAAATGGATGTTTTCAAATCCATTATATACATAATTCTGTGATAGTATCAATGCCAAAGCTGGTAAGGACCAGTATCACACATACTATAAATATTCTTCTGTGGGTAAGTTTTATAAGTTTTCAAATTTAGCTTAGCAGATGTCTATGCGGCATGTTCTGTTACCTCTACCGAGGGATACATAACGTGTGCGACGAGTACACGATTTCTCTAAACTTTTCACCCTTACCAGAGACCACAAGACGTTAAATCTAGTACCCCAAAGAGCAGAAACAACTATACCATACTTTTATTATTTTTAGAAAATATCCACACTGTCATGATTCCAGTCCACGGCATGAACCATAACTTTACCAGCTGCTAGAATGCAACCTGCGTGGAATGATGAAATATTAACAAACAATGCTCAAAGGTCCAGGGCTGTAGCAATCCAGCAGAAATACAAACCCAAACGCCAACATTGATGAATGACTCGAAGGCCGGCGTTTAACATTCTAAGGCACTATTTATTCGCCTGAGTCGAGCTAGTTGCATATTCAATAAACATCAGTGACAATTTACAATTCGTTGCTACCGTGCCTGTTATGGCCAGTCGGGACGGCATAAAAAATATTAATTATGAACAATATATAGTTGAATATACTTACAACAACTCTATCACAGTCCTTCTGTCCTTCAGCAAGTTGCCTATAAGTCACCTTGCTCTGACATTATAAGTCTCATCCTCATTTGGGCACATCTGTCCATGATTTTCGGGCTGATATCCATCATGCCTTAATATTCTCGTGCTCCTTTCCAATAGTTGTTGGCCATCATAATAGTGTCCTGCCAGTATATAATATATCTCGTTCCAGAGAATCGAATCATGCTGCCTCGCTCGTCAAGCTCTAAGATCTGACTGTTTGTTGTTGTTGGCAATTTCTCTGACGTCTTCTCCTTTTTACGTCAGCCTCCTAGTTTCTCATAAGATTTGGTTCGCGATTTTCTCACTAATTCTCTTTTGCGTCATTTCATCCATCTGCGCTGCTACTTGGCACCAGCCAAACATAATGTGAACCACATCTATACCAGCCAGACACGAACATGAACCATATCTTTACCAGCCAGACACGAACATTCTGTTCATTTAGATTCACCATAGTCTGATCTACAGTCTGTATATCTATCTATCTGTTACTCTATCTATTTTTTTTTTTTGTCTTGTCTGTCTGTCTACTGTCTGTCCGTCTGTCTGTCTATATGTACATCTGCCACTCTCTCTCTCTAATTTTATATATCTCTCTATCTATCTATCTATCTGTCTATCTATCTATCTATCTATCTATCTATCTATCTATCTATCTATCTATCTATCTATCTATCTATCTATCTATCTATCTATCTATCTATCTATCTATCGTGCAGTTTCTCTCTCTTTCCAATTAACCTTAATCTAAATCAACATCTATGCATCCATATCTTCTGCTTGAGTTATTGCAGAATTCATTTATTCTTTCTACAGGTGCAGGTGATGCCAAATCGTGAGAGACTCACGTCACTGCCAACAAGATTACAACAGTGCTTTCTGAAGCAATTGTCACAAGCTCTCAAACAAGTTACCACAAGCAATGGCATAAGAAATGTCTTCACATCATAAAGCTACGACTACTACATAAAAATGTGTACGCTATACACTTAAAGTAATTATTCTAGAAATTAGACACTAGCTTCATTATATTGTCTATAGAAGTTAGGCTACTAATTCATATGGACAACTATATATTAAACTCAATGTCGCATGCCCATCATCGGACGTTGTCATCAACCCCAATACCAGTTTGATTGTGTAGGCAATTTTACATTCCGTAGTTTGCCATTGGTTTCAGAAGGAGAAGTCATCATTTAAGTCCAACTGACTTACCCCTCTACCCCGTAGTCAGAGCACCAATTCGGATAAAACGCTGGTACATAGGCTGAGGAAATAACGTTGCTATCACCCACAGAGAAGGAGATTATGTTACTATTAGCGAACAATTTTGTTCTTATCCACATAAAGCGAAAACGGTGAAATGAAATGAAGAAAATATGTTTATACCATCAACCCAATTGTTTGACACTGTATCACTTAAACAGTTTCATAATATCGCAAGCACGGTCAAATTGATAAGAACGCTCGTTCTTAAGCAGGTGGAGGTAAAGGGTTCAACCCCTACACGAGTCAGTTGGATTAACATGTTGACTTCTTGTTCTTGACTTTGGGACGTAAATTACAAATAGCTCTGAAGTCAGAGTGGGTTAGCCTGACAGCGAGGGGCACTGGTAATAGAGAAAGCTAATCCACACGCAAAATTAAATCCAGTGCTGTTATAGCCAGTAGTGAGTATGGGCCGGCTTCCTGGCCTAGAGGTTAGCGACTTTTCTCCGTAATCTCGTATATTCTCGTAAGTAACGTGACGACGGTGAGAATCAGCAGTGGTTCGATTCGCGTCGGTAACTTACGGGGTATGTGAGCCAGCCGCTCAGAAAGCAATGGCAAACAACTGAGCGTAATCTTGCCAAGAAATCAACAATCAGCTGAAAGATGCAGATGTTAACAGCAATTTCCTGTAAAGGATATGCAAAACATTTTAGTGCGTATGGACTACATCTGAGTTCAAAGCGAGCGAGCGCAAAAGAAAAGTAGTAATAATATCACCAACATAAAGCGATGCAACTTTCATAATTGTATTTACAAAATGTACCTGGATGACGTTATGGCATGTCTAAATCACTATCATTATATAATTGTTTCTTCTTCTTCTTCTTTGCGTTCATCAGATTTTTTTCAGATTGTTTTTTCAGATGGGATTGCGGTGTGCGTTAGGCACGCTTGGGTCGAAACCCTTAGGTCAACACATCCGGCTTCTGCGTGCATTTTTGACCAGGTTAGCATTCCTGGGAGACTCTCACTTTTGTGGTACCGTTCATCTCCCAGCTGGTCGAGTTGGAACAATCGAAGACTTCGCAGTCATCCCTCAAAGGAAGGCAGGGACAGTCCATAGCATTTTCCGCCATCCTGGGTGGCTTCCATAATTGCTTTAATTCCTCACTTCAATATATTTGGCACTTCGTTAACCCCGGGCCGTTCCCGCACAAACCAGACAGGTCTGCAGTTGGTATCCACTCAGCGAGTTTTCGGACATGTGCTTGTCGTTGCGCCCGTCAGAGCTGGTCCAGGCACGACAGACATTCGGAAAACTACCTAGTCAGAGCTGTTCCGAACAAGAGCGGCATTCGGAAACTAGGTAGTCAGAGCTGTTCCTAGCACGAGAGACATTCGGACGAGACATTTCACTCGGACGTAAATGCGTAGTGCCAATTTTTATTTTGCCACCCGTAGGACGGCACTTCCGGCTTCGGCGGGCATTTTTTAGTGAGGTTAGCCTTCCTCGGGTTTCGAGGCACGTTAGACTTTTTGTTGTGATGTCGCCCACATCTCAGCTGGTCAAGATAGAACGATCCTCGACATCACGGTCATCCCTCAAGGGAAGGCAGGGGCAGACCATGGGCCTATCCAAAGCTATCCAAGGAGGCTTCCATAATTGCAGAGCCGGCACATATTGCTCTGAGACTGGGCTCACCCAAGGAGTTGCGACGTCCTGCTCATGGCTGCTTTAGTTCCTCACTTCCATGTGTTGGGCATCTCGCTTGCCACTGGTCGCTCAAGCACACACCAGGAACGGTCAGACTGCGGGCGACATCCACTCGGTAAGCTTTTGCTTTTGACTTCGGACCACGCAATGGATTCGCTAGCCGTGCGTTCCATTTCGTGTTATTGAGACGTTTTTCACTTTTGTCTACACTCTATGAGTTAGATACAGACAGTTTTCGTAACCATTTCATTCGACTGGGACACTTTCTGCATTTTAGTACTCGCTCACGAGGTAGGCTACATGTGCTGCCGGCTCAGCACCTTACCTCCGTGCAGCAGTGAACGAGAAACGGCCAGGCCCTCTCATCCGGGAATCCCTCATATCCCCCAGCTGAGAGCCTTCGAACAAGTATCAGAACTGGGCATGTAGCGTGCTCAGTATGCCACCTCTATTTTTCGGTAGGTGGGTATCGGCCCGACTCTCACATCCGAGGGTTTGTGGCTTAGAGGCCTAAACCCTCGACAGAGAGCCTTAGTATTGTCCGGACCAAGAACTTCTGCCTTCGTGCGCCTGATTTAAAATTTTGACTGCTATCCTCAGTCTACCTGCAGAGCAGCAGGTTGTGTCTCTCTTAGTCTGGCCCCTATCCCATAAGCTGTCCGATATGTAGTTTTCATCCATCGGCAAGCACATGGGGTCGATGGGACACGCAAGCTCCCCCACCACGGCAAGGTGGAGACACATCGGGGGAGTAATTGTTTCTATAGACTTGAGTTGGATTTTGCATCTACACTTTTCTAAGGGATGAGTTTGGCGTGGATTCTCTACCAGGTGAGCCGTCCCAACTTTGTCATAAATTAAGTTAGCGCTCACACTAACGTTGTGCTGGACGTGGGTTCTCTCAATTTCCCGGCTCTCGAAATCCAAGCAAACTCGGGACAAATGTCTCTTTGAGGCAGAATAAAGACAAAGTTCCTTGATACACAAGTGCACAGCTGGAAATGGCTCGTAAAAGAGTAAAGGTAGCTGGTCTTGGTATCCCAAAGATGTGGGAAGGAGAAGGTTTGATGCCTAGGATCACGTCTCCTTACTGATTACTAGGCAGGGCCGATTCCTCTCTGATAATCTCCGGTGCCTGGTTAATATAATGTTACCTTCCACGAAGTACCGTAAGTATACATGTAAACATACACTTGGAAAATATTAAGATAGAACTATGAGTTACACAAAACTGTTACAGTGTTTATTTGCTATCTATATATTCCTAATATTAATAAATCAATAATAATATTATGGTTTGTGGTATGATATTAATGAAATGGTTATTTCGAGGCACCAGACATTCAGATATATTAGGTGTTGATGTGAAATTGTGGCCGTATGCAATGGTGTAAAGTCGTAATATGATTTTACATCAACATATAAATAAGATCAAATACGTAACTTAAAATGTTACTTGTATGACTGTAAAGCAGGTCTCAGCATGAGATTTCTCCTTGGGTCAACTGAGAAAGTGTTTTTCGAGAATGCAGTTGCCAAGACACTTGTGTTTCGTCATTTAATAGATAATCAGAGAAATGGCGTAAATGTTTGCTCCATAGGAGCAGCTTCGCGCAGTAGGGGTACTTACTCTTGTGCACCAGGTGACTCCAGACCGTCAGCAAGGACAGACCAGTGAAAAACCATCAAAACTAGTCCTAGAATAAAACAATGAAAACTGTAAACTGATTTGGGAAATTAAGACTTAGACAGTCACGATTTTTGGGGACGTTGTGAGAAGAAATAAATTAGAGAACTTGTTGAAAACTGGCAAGACTGAGGGGGGGGGGGGGGGGGGGGGGGGGGGGGGGGGGAAACAAAGAGATGGCAGAGAATAAATATCTGGATGGCATGACCACGTGACATGGCTGATTCTAGAACACAGAGCTTATCTACAACTGGTTATCGTGTGAGGTGGTGAAACATGACCGCCCACGTTTATCGCCATGGCGAATGATGATGATGATGATGATGATGATGATGATGATGCCGTACTCCTCGCTTTATTTGTTCATTAATGTCCTCTTTATGGTATATTTTAACTGCTGCTATTTCTTTCCAGTTGCATGTCCTTCACAGGACGTAGCAGTCAACCCCAGCATTTTCGCTGTTCGTGATTCCTGGGCAAATTTTACGTTCAGTAGTTTGCCATTGCTTTCTGAACGACCGGCTCTTATATCTATTTTCGAAAAAAAAACCAGCACCGCTGTGTTTTGAACCCGGGTATACGGGCTCACAAATCGTGTTCGCAAGCCCTTAGCCACAGAGACCGGTTCTTTCCAGTAAATATTCTTTATTATTCTCACATCTTTTACATTACTGTTGATATCTTCCAACGTTTAATCAATTCATACCGTTTTACGTTATCAAATATCTTGGTATAATATAAACAGAACAAATATATGTTTTCTTGTGTCTATATTGATCTTTCTATTAGTGTTCGTATTGTGTATATTGTATTTTTTTTACAGTTATATTCTACAAATCCATACTGTTTTTCAATAATTTTTATTTTTGTTTTATTTCTTATTCTTCAAAGTATATTTATGCGTTGAGGCTTAGTTATATGGTTTATGAGGTTAACTGTGTAAAAATGTTAGCATTCAGTTACTCCTCGTCTTTTCGGTGTAGCTATAAATATAGATTTCAGAATATCACTCGGTAAATATCCACTGCTGTAAATATCATTCGACATTTTGGTTAATATATCTACTCCAAATTCTCCCAGTACTTCTAATTCTTCGATTATGATTCCATCTGGTTCAGTTGTTTTTCATTTCTTCGCCTGTTTGATTGCGTCAGCAACTTCTTCTTTCAGATTATGTGGACCTTTTAAATTATTTTCTTTTGTTAATGCTTTCATTTCTCAGTCATATAATTTTCGTATATACTTATTCCACTTCTTCATTAGGGCACTTTCCTCCAATAGTATCTTCCTGTTTTTTGTTGTTGTTTTTTTAAATTTCAAGCACTCCTGTTTACTCTTATTGTTCTTCTTATGAGCTCACTGATTTTTTTCTGGGTATAAAGGTGATGATGAGGACTATAATGTAATTACATTTTCTTGCAATCCTCATTTAGCCAATTTTCTTTTGCCTTCACACATTTATCTCATATTTCCTTATTTATTATATCATACTCTAGTTAGTCATTTTAATTGTGTGTGTGTGTTTTGTTTTTTTCATGATCTATACGATTTCTTCAGTAGTCCATTTTTTTTTTTTTTAGCTGTTTGCAATCTCTCCGGTAATATTTCTTTGATGAATGGAGTCTCTTACCATTTCTCATAGTTCATTTGCACTCTATATTTTAGCTACTGCAATATACCTATTTTACACAATCACTCTGTACTGTTCTTGAATTTCTTTATCTGCTTTCAGAACATCTTTATTTAGTCTCATAATCTTAACTACTTTTGCCCCCTTTCTTAAATCTTACTTTTATTTGTCCGCATAGTGGTACGTGATCCCTATTACAGTCAGCAGCAGGCATTGTCTTAACATTTATTAACGCAATTCTAACTCTTCTATTAATATGTATGTAATTAGTTTCGTAGAGTATTTTCTTATCAGGCTTTTTCATGTGTAAAGTCGTTTTTATGATGTTTAAACCAGGTGGTTCCATTTATCAAACCATGTAAATTTGGCCATTCAACTGTGTTTCTCCTCTTCCATTTCTTGCTCCTACAACATAATACCCCTACCCCCCACCCACTGCATCCCCCCATGCTTCCCTTTGCAATTTCTGCATTAAAATCTTCAATTATTATGGTTATTTTCTTCGTGATTTGGATTTCAGATATCGCACTTTCTACTTCACCATAAAATTATTGTATATATTCATCACTGCTGCTTCTTTTTGGTGCGCATATCTGCATTATATATATATATATATATATATATATATATATATATATATATATATATATATATATATATATATATATATATATATGTGTACTCTTCTCTGGTTGTTGAACGAGGGGACTGAGGGCGTATGGGAATGCCCTGAGTGCAATGTTGTCAGTTCTTAGCTCAGCTCAACTCAACACAACATATCTATTGGTTTGCCTTTGGTTTTGACCATAATTTTTTTTTTTTTACATATCCTTTACAGGACATCGCTGTCAACATCAGCATCTTTCAGCTGATTGTTGATTTCTTGGTTAGATTACACTCAGTAGTTTGCCATTGCTTTCTGAGCGGCCGGCTCACATACCCCGTAAGTTACCGACGCGATTCGAACCACTGCTGATTCTCACCGTCGTCACGTTACTTACGAGAGTATACGAGATTACGGAGAAAAGTTGCTAACCTCTAGGCCAGGTAGCCGGCTTTGACCATAATAACTAACTGAAATATACCAATAACCAGTAATTGATTTACTTCTTTCTTCATCAAATCGTATTCCTACACCTTTTGAGTCTATCCCCTTCAGAATAAATTATTGCGTTCTTGTCAGTTATATCATAGCCAGTCCCCTCCCACCTCGTCTCCTTTATGCTTAGGATATTCATTTCATACTTTCCATTTCTCTTATTACGTCATCCAGCATTCCTAACTCTGCTAGTGTCCTAACATTTCACGCGCCTATTTTAAATGTATTCATCTTAGTATTACCATGAGTAGCTGGATGACGGTCTGGTGTCACCTGTGGCTCATGACACTTCCTATCGGACACTCCCTGTCCTGAGACACCCGTCGTTTGCTGGCTCTGATTTGTGGAAACACGCGAATTCTTGAGAAGATAGTGTGGCGGTTCCCCCTTTATTTCCGCATCCAAATCGAGGTCTTTTATCTTTGTCTTAGCCAGCAATTTACGACTGTCAGGACAAGTAAGTGCCCGGCTCTGCTTAGCTACAAAGTTGTCCATTTATCCCGGTGGATACTAGCTCCTCAGAGCTGCGATTGTCATACCGTGGTGTATTTCCCATCCTCTAAGACTGGGAGGTGCAGCTAGGATTTTCCCTTCCTATATTTATGAGCCATGATAGCGAAAACTCACCAACAATTTTAGAGAATTGCGCAGAATAGGTAAAGTAATTTTTTTTTTTTTAAGTTCTCTCGCTTTGAACACATGCATAGTCCACTCAAGTGATAATACTTCTAGTACGCTGGACTGATTTATGCATGTAGATTAGCTTTCCCTATTACCAGTGTCCATCGCCATCAGGCGAACCAACTCCGACTTCAGAGGTACTTGTAGTTTACGTCCCCAGGTCAAGGACAAGAAGTCGGCAATTTGGTCGAAATGACAGGTGTAGAGGTTGAACCCACTACTTGGCAATCAGCACACCGGATGTTTAAGAACGAGCGCTCTTATCGATTTGGTCATGATGACTTCAGCTAAAATGATATGACTTGAACAACAACATTTTAGCTCATGAATAACTAAAGAGGGTAATTCAAACACATGATCACCGGGTCGTCAAGCTAACGGCTCAGCCACTTGCGTGACCACGGTTCGCTGTATTCTTCTGTAAGTAAAGGTCATATGATGCTAGACCCATAATTGTATAGACTTCTCGGCCCTCGGTGGGTGAGAAGATCACAATCAAACCGACCGCTTTATTTCTCAAGTCATTTACTGGTACGCATTGTAGGCTGGGGGAACTGGGAGTCCATGTCAGTTTTGAAAAAATTCGAATCGGCACCGATGCGGATCGAACTCGTGACCACCGGGCCACCGGTCAGTTGTCTAGCCACTAGGCTAGCGCGCGTCTGTATCCCTCTGTGCCATGTGTGAATTCAGTACACGACACATACATGAAGAGGCCTGTTTATCGACAAAATCATATTACTAGTTAATTCCCTTAGCGGCTACTGGTTTGACATGTTGAGTGCTGTATTTACAAATATTGAATAACTTGACGAATTGATCGCTCGACGGAGTACACGTGTTCTTCAGGCAAGGCACTGTTGTAATTTCAAGGTTTCCAGCTTCAAATCATATGTGCCTATGGCTTTTCATTTTCCCAGTGCCACGTTTCATTCACATCTCCCAGTCGAACACTTGTTATTTCCTCGATTGGCTTGCTGTAGGTCAACAGGCGGTTGTTTATTGGTATTAGTTTCTGCTGGTTTTGCTAGTCCGACCTCTGATTTCTACTTCATTTACCCCGATATTCAATGTTTAGTTTAGCTTAGTCTAGTTTAGTCGTTGGATCAACATCACGGCACACGGTTTAACCCATAAGTGCTCCGTTTTCCTCCTAACTCAAACCTGAGTCTGGAGAAACTCAGCTCAATGCGCGAACTCCGTTGCATCGGCGAGGATCCTGAAATACTTTGGGTAGATTTTTAACTCGAAATTTTGCCCGGGCAGCGCCGTTAGGTTACTCTTTTTCGATTTCCAACTGCCAAGGGATTTTTTACGTGCGCAACAATACACACGGGCGTCCGATCTCACTACCCAGAGACCAGGGGAAATTTTATTACTGGAAGTCCAGGTGGATTTTTAAAATAAATCCCGGTCCTCACCGGGGCCTGAACCCGGGACCTCCAGCACTCGAGGCGGACACCATACCTCGAGACCACTCAGCCCCTAGATATTCAATGTGAAGGCAGTAAGTAAAGGACCCACCCACCCGCCTTAAGGTTCATTCCCTGATCTTCTGTGAAAAGGCAGTAAGTACAGGACCCTTCCACACGACTTAAGGTTCATTCCCTGATCTTTTATGTAATGGCAGTAAGTAAAGGACCCGTCCATCCTCACTTATGGCTTTGGTATATAGTTCTATACCCATATTTATATAGACCAATCGGCACTCGGTGTGTGATCTGGTCAGTGTCAGATCAACTGATAAACGTTTGAACTGCTTTAGTTTTTGCAGAGGACTGTTTGTCTTTCTTTTAATTTATGTCACCACATTCCACCGCACGTAGCTGTGTGAATAACCAGTGAATTTAAATTTAATTCTCATGCTAATATCGAATCCCGTCAATATCTCCTTCAGCGTCCAGATGCCTAGGACACTAGTTCTGTGTTCGCTGACAATTCTTCTTTGGCCCCTTTATATAGCGATCTTGACTGGAACCCGCACTGCCTGGCAGAAAAATTAAGCTGGGTCTTGTCAACTTTGACCTCCTCAGAGACTCCAGTCTAGAGTATGTAGAGGCCTAATGCTTCCCACCTTCTTTTAGTATCTGTCAAGGGACTACTTTTAAAGTTTGCAACAAAATTACCAGTGTGTGCCATGAACAGTTTACCTTCCTACGTTTTCTTAAAACTTGGTGATGAAGTGTTAATTATAGCCACATTATTCAGTTAACTTTTAATTTGTTTACAGTTACAACGTGTGGCCAAAGGACTAGTGTTTAAAAGTAATAAATCTGGTAGATATGACACGTATTCTTTATTTACAACAGTACTGCAATTCAATGAATACTATTTTAGCATGGTTAAACAAACACACAGTTGTAATATTGATGAAGGAATAAATAACCACCAGTGTTTATTAAATAACCACCAGTGTTTATTCCGCCATATTGTTAGTTAAGGACTTAACATCATCCTGCGATACCTCAGTGTATACGAACCTAAGACAATGTATGAAATGAGTGAGTTAAACACGGTCTTCTAACCAACGTCAGGTCAACGCATCGTGAGGCAGAATCACCATCAAAGATCAACACTTCTGTCAGTGACACCAGTATCTACATTAATCGAATACGGGAAACTAAGAGACCATACATGTCGACCTCCATCTTGGCTCGCCATGTCATACACATCACCGCCTACGCTAGCTTTGTGCTGTTGGTTGCTTTGGTTACCAGATCTGTTGACTGTGGTAAAGGTAAGGCAGGATTGTGCCGTTGTAAAAACTCCTCTGTTCATTGTTCGTTGTTTTCACCCCATTGTTTTGACCGTGTGACTTAATAATATCTTCCTCATTTTAGTTCTGGAAGTCCTGGAGATTTTTGGGCACGTCTTGAGAAGAAATAAACTAGAGACAATTGGCAAGATTGACTGGAAAATAACAAGGGGAAGGCAGAGAAGTAAAAATCTGGATGGTTTGGCAACATGGCATGGTTGAAACAAGAACACAGAACTGATCACAAGGTTTTCAACAACTTCCAAACGAGTCTTCTGACATAATAACCTGATATGACACGAAACACTTTACCGCGTTTATAACGAGGGCATTCTAGTTTATTAATCATTATCTTTTAGTTTATTAATCATCGTGCGTCGTGGACAGGCATAGCTAACGTTTCAGCACCCAATGGTGGCATTGGCTTGTGTCTGTCCAAGTGTCTGTACACTTTCTTTTATGTTGTCAATGTTGTTTTATGTTATTTCTTCTCGAGCTTATCTCGTGTCGGATCTATTTTAGTGTACCGCCAGTGTTAGCAACTAATGGTAGTGCTTTCTAACGATATGGCTGAAACATTTGATCTTCTGCGTTTCAATATTTGTGGCACAATGTGTTGATTGCACTGTCTGTCTGATAACATCATTTCTTACTCCGTCTTGGATGGTTAATTTGGCATCTCTTTTCAGGCATATAATTTCTTCCTCCGTCTTGGATGGTTAAATTGGCGGCTCTTTTTTTATATGATCTCGCAGGTGTTGTTGTTGCGTGTGCCTCGTTTGGAAAATGTCCAAGTCTGCATTTCTAGCATAGATTGTGTGTTAATATACTATTTATTATGTATTGTTTTGCCACAAAGGTTTAATAATATTGTTTACAAAATTACAGTACATCGGATCATATCTGTCATATATTTCGGGCCTTGCTTTCTGTTAATGTTTTCTGTTGGTGTTTTATGTTGATGTTTTCTTTTGATGGTTTCTGTTAATGTTTTCTGTTGAATTTCTCTATTTATTCAATGTTTAGCTAGTTATGGCTCTAAGTGGAATTCTTCAATCGTCTTCAAAATCAGATTTCTTTTTCTAAAGTCAATACATGCTCTGATCCCTCGTGAATAAGCATTATCACTAGCAATCATGTTCCTGAGATGGGCTTTTCAATCGGTGAGCTACACAAGGTTCTACGGATGTGTCTCCCGGCGTGGAGGACAGTTAGAAGAAAATGCAGAATTATCATCTATCATGGGAAAATTGAATAAATTGAATACGTTATTCCTAGGGTAATTTTTTATTACTGTATTCATAAAATAGAGAAGAGAGTGAGTGAGAGAGAGAGAGAGAGAGAGAGAGAGAGAGAGAGAGAGAGAGAGAGAGAGTGGGAGGGAGACAGAGAGATACAGAATTACCATATATCATTAGAACGTTTAAAATTTTATTCGGGGATGATTTTTAATTGTTTTATTTTGAAAAAGGACGAAAGAGAGAGAGCGCGAGCGAGAGAGGGAGAGGGAGGGGGAGGAGAAATACAGAATTAACATATATTGTTGGAAAATTGAGTATTTTATTTGGGGTTGATTTTTAACTGTTTTATTCGGGAAAATAAAGACGAGAGAAAGGGGGGGGGAGAGAGGGAGAGAGAGAGAGAGAGAGAGAGAGAGAGAGAGAGAGAGAGAGAGAGAGAGATGCAGAACTAACATATATCATCGGAAAATGTATTTTATTTGCGGTTGATTTTTAATTCTTTTATTTAGAAAATAGACGAGAGAGAGAGAGAGAGAGAGAGAGAGAGAGAGAGAGAGAGAGAGAGAGAGAGAGAGAGAGAGAGAGAGAGAGAGAGAGAGAGAGAGAGAGATGCAGAATTAACACCTTTCATCGAAACGTTTATTATTAAGATAACAAACATAGATATTGAGCAAGCGAGATAGAGAGAGGGAGAGAGAGAGAGAGAGAGAGAGAGAGAGAGAGAGAGAGAGAGAGAGAGAGAGAGGGAGAGAGGGAGAGAGAGAGAGAGACGCATATTTTTAAATCAACGAACGCATCATATCATTTTCTTAACGAATATAAGTAATTAATTTACAGTGGAAAAATAAATTGGATAAATAAATATTTTTAGATCCATTATAAATATTCGGCTAAAAACTAGAGAAAGCACAGATGATAGAATTTTCGCTATTGATAGTCTAAACACTGGTCACAGTATTTATAATTTGTTTAAAAGTTTTTATTGTATAATACTTCTTTGAATATAACTGTAAGTTTCAAAAATTTAAAATAATGTATTCTCTTAGTGAATTTAATCACACACGCCATAAATAAAATATTGCACGATTTATTGCCTGGCATATTTCGCGCGTCTCGTCAGTATGCACCTGATGAGATGCAGTGAAATATGACAAGCATAAAATCATGCAATATTTAAATTATGGCATGTCTGTATAAATAGCCTTATCCGTGGCGAAATGTTTTACGGACGCGGTTTGTGATCCCGCATACCCGTGTTCGAAACATATCTGCGCGCGATTTGACAGCAGACTGCATTGCGCTGGTTTTTTACGAAATGGTACAGATGCTCGTCGTTCAGAAAGCAATGGCAAACTACTGAACGTAAACTTGCCAAGAAATTAACAACAGCAAAGAATGCTGGTGTTGACTGCAACGTCCTGTAAAGGATATGCAACTAACTTTAACTGTTTAAATAACTGTAGCCTCTTATAGTTGTTGGGCTGATTAATTATTCATGTCATGATATTAAAACCAAAAAGATTAACGTCAATGTTTGCAACATGTAAAATACAAGACACAATTGCATCTTGAAAGACTGTATTCATAGACAGAAATTAGTTTCCTAAGGGACACCAGTGACTAGTTTACTGGCTTTCCGGCTGAGCGTTCCTGGATTCAAATCAAGATTCAAATCAATAACCGGTGGGCATGTTTCCCTTGAATAAACGACTCCGAGTCGACCAAGATTCATGTTAAGGGGATTAAAAACATTTCTGAGAGGTGAGTTGGACAGCCTGGCACTGAACACATCACACATCGAATGCCATTTATGGCATTTTTTTTTTTCATTTCTTATTTTTTTTTGGGGGGGGGGGGGGGGGGGGGGGGGGGGGAGGGGGGGGGGCGCCGGGAGGAAGGGGCGCCTTGGCTCGCTTTAAACGTAAACCTAGTCCAAACACGTGCTACAATTTCTAGTGAACGTAAACCTAGTCCATACACGTACTACAATTTCTAGTGAACGTAAACCTAATCTATACACGTGCTACAATTTCTAGTGAACGTAAACGTAGTCCATACACGTGCTACAATTTCTAGTGAACGTAAACCTAGTCCATACACGTGCTACAATTTCTAGTGAACGTAACCTAGTCCATACACGTGCTACAATTTCTAGTTAACGTAAACCTAATCTATACACGTGCTACAATTTCTAGTGAATGTAAACCTAGTCCAAACACGTGCTACAATTTCTAGTGAACGTAAACCTAGTCCATACACGTGCTACAATTTCTAGTGAACGTAAACCTAGTCCATAAACGTGCTACAATTTCTAGTGAACATAAACCTAGTCCATACACGTGCTACAATTTCTAGTGAACGTAAACCTAGTCCATACACGTACTACAATTTCTAGTGAACGTAAACCTAGTCCATACACGTGCTACAATTTCTAGTGAACGTAAACCTAGTCCATACATGTACTACAATTTCTAGTGAACGTAAACCTAGTCCATACACGTGCTACAATTTCTAGTGAACGTAAACCTAGTCCATACACGTACTACAATTTCTAGTGAACGTAAACCTAGTCCATACACGTGCTACAATTTCTAGTGAACGTAAACCTAGTCCATACATGTACTACAATTTCTAGTGAACGTAACCTAGTCCATACACGTGCTACAATTTCTAGTGAACGTAAACCTAGTCCATACATGTACTACAATTTCTAGTGAACGTAAACCTAGTCCATACATGTACTACAATTTCTAGTGCACTGAACTCGATTTTTGGGTTCGTCTGATGGCGAGGGACACCGGTAATAGGGAAAACTAATCCACACGCAAAATTCTGCCCAGTACATTAGAATTTGTAGCACGTGTATTGACTCCGTTTGAGATCTTAACATAAAAACTAGGAAAATAGTAGGAAAATATCATTAACGAAGTGGACTAATCAAACCAACAATGGGAAGCTCTCACAAACAGTACAGTGTAATTAACTGAATGCTGAATACTGCGAGGAATTTCTTAATAGACCACTCTCAAGAGACTGCCCAGATATCTAGCCTGCATAATTGGAGATGAATATCGTTTGTGAGAAAACATCTACCAAAAACATTACAAAAGCTAACAAACTGTAGATGAATGGAAAAGCTACTTGCACGGGTTGTATTTCAAAAGAAGCTATTAAAGCTAATATAACCACCTCGACTGAATTACTGCCTGCTTTATTTAGCAGATAATGCGAAACATACAGAGCGAAACATACAGAGGTATATCACTCCTGAGCCATATAGGGAAAATGTATGCAAAACTTTGGAACAAAGAGCTAGACCCAATAGTTGAACAACAGTTAAGCAAAGCACAATTCGGTTTTCGGAAAGGGTAAAGTTGCACTGATGCATTATTTACACTTAGACAAATTTGTGAAAAAACTATTGAATATGGTGACCAGCAGAATATTGTGTTTGTAGATCAGGAAAAGGCTTTTGATAGAGTAGACAGATACAAATTATGGACCATCCTTGAAGACTATGGGATAGAAGGGCAACTGCTAGAAAACATCATAAGCCATGTACCACTCGAGCCAAAGTGCAGTAAGAACACAGGAAGGTATATCAGATATGTTCACAGTCAATACAGAGTGAGGCAGGGATGTGTGCTCTCTCCCCTGCTATTCAGTATCTACATGGACAGAATTTCCAAAGAAGCAAGTCTCGACAGACCAGATTCCAGAAAATTTAGAACTCTTTACTCCAGATGAAACAACTGACCCACAGGGAATAAATGAACTTCTATTTGCAGGTGATCAGTACCTGTTTTACAACGACGAGGGCAGACTACAAACTCATATTACTAATCTGAGTTCACCTGCAGCAGATACAATATGAGTATAAACACAGACCAAAAACCGAAGTAATGCAAGTTAGCAGATCGCCAGGCCCACTAAGTATACAGATAAATAACACACCTCTGAAACAAGTTAAAGAATTCAAATACCTTGGAAGTATGATCACAGAAGATGGCGAGATTAGACAGAGAAATTGAAATCAGATGTCAAAAAGCTAGTGCACTTACATATCAACTGTCACCCTTACTTAGAACATCCAAACATACCCATGTCCGCAAAACGACAGATAATAACAGCATATTCACACCAACCCTATGCTACCAATCTCAAACCTGGACTTTATCCAAATTCCACCTTCGCAAAATCAACACCTGCGAAATGAGAGTGCCTGAGGAGAGCTGCCAACTTAAGCAATCCGAGACCGAGTAAGAAATGTTACTATCAGACAGACTGTGAGATCAACACCTAGTGCCACATTTATTGAAAGACAGAAGATCACGTGGTTTGGCCATGTTGTTAGAATGCAACAATCAGCAACTACATCACTGGCCTTACATCAAAGATCATCTGCGACGAGACCACGAGGACGTCCAAGAAGAAAATGGATTGACGACATCAGAGACATTGTACAACCACACGGAATGACACTATCCAGTGCCGTCCACCGGGCGCTGGAACGCAAATTATTCCTCCCCACGACGCTTGACGGCAGAAGTGTAAGATGATGATGATGATGATGATGAATGCGAAAATTGAAGAAATGCAGCAGAATGGAAAGAAGGATATCTAGTGAAGCTGCCAAAGAAATAAGAGTATGCAAAATTAAGGAGAAATTGTGTTATTATTAGTTTCTGAGAAAATATTACGCAAGATCATTCTGAAGCGATTAATAGATGACAGGCTTCCGACCGAACAGATCATACTCTGACCAGGCGGCAACAAGATGTATAATGCTAGAGCAAGCATGAAAATGAATTCGCCACATGTTATTGAATTTGTGGACATGACAAAGGGCCTTTGACAACATTGATAGGAAATCCCCCTGGAAATTAATGAGGCACTGTGTTATACAACAAAAGATCATTAACTTAATAAAGGCAACGGATGAAAGCATGAAATGCAGAGTTCTTCACGTAGAAAATTTACCAGATACGTTTGAAAAGAAAAATGCGATAGTGATGCATGTTGTAACCTGTATTGCTCTTACCATGCGTGACAGAGTTGAAGAGCAGCCGACAGATAGTTGTTGGTTATGGTCTGCAATTTCACGACGGTAAACAGAGGATCTCGTTTTGGAGACAATAGCGATGATCATCGACCAGTATGAATTATGGCCACAGCTAAGAAGGAAAGCAATGCCAAACTTCCTTTTTTACAGATGCCTGGACAATCATATTTTGTCAAATCATAGAAAATCAGAGAAACGGCGTAAATGGGTGCTCCATAAGAGCAGCTTCGTCATGGCAAAGACAAAAACACAGAGATGATCCACGACTCAGGTGATCGTGTGAGATGTCGAAACATGACCGACCAAGGCAAGGCATCTGGTGATGATAATTACTCTTACTGACTAAATAATTGGGTCTGAATACAATAATATCTACCACTACATGTGGAGATAAATGGTTAATAACAGAATAGCTTGATGATCTTGATTCTTTGACGGTAGTGTCCTCTCGTCCCGAATATAAAATCGGGAGCAAGATAAAGTAAACACACTTTATAGGATGTTATAATTGTGCCTACAAATTTTTTTTAATCAAAATTGTACCTTGCAATCTAGCAAATGGTATCCCGATCTCCCCTGGTGAACCATCACTTTAAGTGATGGGTTCATATACAATTGGGTATTAACATATACAAGGATGGGTGAACACACTGACATGTTAAAATAAGAGTACAAAATGCAAGAGGATTTTCATAGCACTAGGAAATTTGTTGACACAATATAATATAAATATACTGCCAAACTTGCAATGTTTAACTCTAATGTCTACTTAGAACAGTGGTTCTCAACCGGCGGGGAATTCCCCCCCCCCCCAGTGAGGAATTTTGGGGTTTCCGGAAGGGGGGGGGGGGGGTCGGAATTAAGATTATTTCAAGGATCGCGTTAATACAAAAAACCGATTACTTGATTTTGTTTTTCCCTCCATACTTTACGGTTCTGTACTTCTCATCTCATCTCTCATCTCATCATGTTCCTCTTGTACCTTGCGGTGTCGAGGTGAAGTATAAACTTCGTGAGAGTGCCCGATTATGGGCTTCATATATCGATATTCCCATGGACTCTGCTATTCCCTCCGTCCAACGTTTACGTGGTCGACCTCTTCCTCTGTTTCCATCTGGTCTGTACATCATTGCTTGCTGTGGTATGCTGTTGACTGGTAACCTACTTGCATGGCCAAACTATTTGACTTGCTGTTTCTGATAAAATCTAGTGCTGCTTTAACCCCCACTTTAGTCCTGATTTCTTCATTTGTGATCTTATTTCTTCTTGATACGTTGAGTATTCTCCTCAGGAACCTCATTTCTGTCGTTGTGATTTTTCTTTTCTCTTTTCTGTCATTGTCCAGATTTGGCATTGGTAGCATAGAGTTGGCAGGAAGATTGTGTTGTAAAGTACTTTCTTAGTAGTTATTGATACATGTTTGTTCTTTAGTATTGGTGCCATTTGTCCAATGAGTTGATTTGCCAGTCCGTTTATACTTCTTAGTTTTTCTGTACTTTCTCGCCCTTCTGAAATTCGTTTTATAACGTAAGTAGACCCGTAAATCACGTTTTATGTAGATGTCTAGACTTGTTCTAGTATGTGTTTATTAAATTTAGGTTCCATTTTACGTGCACTGTGTAGGGGCAGTGGGGTAGGGGGGGGGATTTATAGGGAGGTAATACGACAAGGAAGGAGGGTGACGTTCTGAACATATGATGAAGGAGTGCATGGGCCAAAAATGGTTTAGAACTCATACTTAGAACGTCTGTTTAAATCAGGCACGGAGAACAACTACAACAATGGATAATAATAGCAAAATATGTTTAGCTTGTTCCTGGCAGAAAAGAACGACATAAATGTAATGTCCTGAATGAATCATGCGGAACTTGTGGGAAGAACTAAGCAAATTAAGCCCGCCCCGTGGCGAAGGTGTTACGGACGCTTTCTGAACGACCGGCTCCCATACCAACACGTTAAAACCACAGCGCGACAGTGTCTGCTGCCAAATCGGTCACCGCTGTGTTTCGAACGCGGGTGAGCGGCATTACTAATCGCGTTCGCAACGCCATCACCACAAGAGAAATATAGGGAGACCTAAAACACACAGAGAAGAGAACTAGAGACAGAGATAAATTATATGAGGAGGGCACGGAGAAAGCTGTAGGAGATGGCGAAGAGTTTGAGGGCTTGACATTAATTGGTTGAGTGCCTATGTTCCTTAAAAGGTCTTAAAACTCGAGAGGATCGACTTCATTGCCCGAGGTTTTATTCCATATGGCTCGGTCTCTTTCCACAGGGCGGCTGATGCTCCATTCTGGAATAGACGTTAGGAGAATAAGAATGTAATTATTCTTCAGTTTTCCTACCACCGTATCAGATCGTAAGCACTGACATCCTGTATTTGTTAAAACCACATTCATGGAGGGTTGTGTTCCATGAATACAATATACGTTTATGTGTTTTTTGTGCAAGCTATGTCCTGGTTGGTAATTTGTTGCTTTATCAATCCCTTATCAGTCTTCGTGGCCGCGAATATTAATGCCTTTTCGCTTGAACTTCCGGTGCGCTAATGGCATTGTAAAAAAGGGGAATCGTTCCCTACACCGGTCAGTTGGACTTCAACGTTGACTTCCCGTTCAGAAAGCACTGGCAAACTACCGAATGAAAACTTGCCTAGGAAATCAACCTGGAAGTGAGATTGATCTCAACGTACTGCAAGAGCTTTTGTGTCTATCTCATGGAATATTGATGTCTTCAGCATGTCAATGTTGGCTGATAAACGCTAGTGCATTGCTGTAGACATAAAGTTGACACGATGTTGCTGTTTTGAAGGGAACTTGGCCATACAATCTCATATTTACATAAGCAAGTATACGTTTAGGCTGACCTATTCACTGCTCAAGGCCCAATTCACAATGGTATCAGTATCACCTCTCACATAAACCATGTGCTTGCTTGCTTGCTTGTGTTCGTTGGCTTGAGCTCCAACGCGAAGTCCTGTATGTCGGATGAAGGCATCCTGTTGTCCAACATCAGTGTGATGTCATACAGGACCTGAGTTTGCGTGAGTATCCGTTGTCCTATGTCTGGATTATTGGTGTGCAGACTGATGGTTCCTCGCCGTACAGGCAGACACTCTCCGACTTCGGAAGGAATCGGCTGATCCTACTGACTTTAGCCAGAGACCCCGAAGGGACCTGTTGCCCAGGACGCTCGACAGGACGCGTCTATAGGTCTTGGCCAGTATATACCCGGTCCCTGGTGCCTGGAAACACCTCGTGCGTCCCACATAAACCACGTGATACTCAAGCCTTGTCACGAATGTTTTAGAAATCACACTTCAATTCATCTATCTAGAGTTACTTCTTCTTTCTTTCTTTCTTTCTTTCTTTCTTTCTTTCTTTCTTTCTTCGTCGTCGTCTTCTTCTTCTTCTTCTCCTCCTCCACTATTGGAGCGTGGGCCCTAAAAAAACTCACTCCAAGCAACCCTTTCTGTTGCCATCAGTTACCTCCTTGCCCTCTCCATATTATTCGTCCAGACATCTAATTCTCTTCTCCCTGAGATTTGGAGTCTCTCTAAACTTTGTGTCCTGGGATCCAAAGGAATGACGTTTTAGTTACATCATGACTATGATCAGATGTTTTTCTTTTCACTGTGTGCCATATCTAACGTCAAAGTCTTTTCCTAACTTCTTATGCTGGAATCTACATAGTTCTCCCACAAATTGCCTTATTAGTGATACAGCATGCTATTTGAGTCATTTATTCTGCAGTGAAAACAATTAATGAATGTCTGTAGTTTATTAATAAATGTTTTGGTTGTTCTTCGTGTTTCTGCTCTATACTACATTATTGATTTAACAAAACAGTTAATATTCTAAGCTGATGCCAATTTTAATTGCTTTAATTTCCACAAATTTCCTAGTACAATTTATCTTGCAGGTAAATGTCCGTTTGGAAAGTTTGGTCGGCAGTGCCGCCTGACATGTCATTGCAAAGATGACGCTAATTGTGAGGACATAAGTGGGGCGTGTTCGGGAGCCTGTGCCGAGGGGTGGTCTGGACCTAGCTGTCAGCGCCGTAAGTATTTCTGTATTTCATCCAAGTAAAATTCATCTGGTAGTATTCGACCTTTGCTATGTCAGTTATTTTCCTTTATTACTCAGCTATGTCGGTTATATTGCTGTATTACTTTGCTGTGTCAGTTATGTTAATGTATTATTTTGCTGTCAGTTATTTTCCTTTATTATTTTCCTTTGTCAGTTATTTCCTTTATTACTATGTTTAAAAGTTAGTTTCATGTCCTTTACAAGACGTTGCAGTATACCCCGGCATTTATTTTTGGCTGTTTGTAATTTACAAGGCAAGTTTACATTCAGTAGTTTGCACTGTTTTCTGAACGACCGACACTTGTACCATTCTATTAAATGCCAGCGCACAGCGGTCTCCTTTGAAATCGCCCGCTGCTGTGTTTCGAACGCGGTTATGAGTGATTACGAATCGCGTCCGTAACTCCCTCACCACTGCTCTTGATATACATGAAAGAATACATGCCCCTGGGCAGAAACACGCTGTAGGTCTGTGGTGCGATAGGGCCATGACAACTTCTAGATCTGAATGCACCGAGGAATAGGCCATCCATCTTTTACTCTGTAAGCGGACGACAAACGCAGGTGTCGCATCCTCGTCCGACAGCGCTCATGCCATTTTCAGTATTAATTTGAGCTAACCCTAAATGCTTCATCTGACACTGAACAAAGCACGTCTTCATTTCTGGCCCCATTCTATACCAAACAGCTCACTAGATCTGTATCTCAGTCAACACCCGCTGATTGCTAACATACATTTAAATAGTCTATCGCAAAGCAATCATCTCGGGTGGCGGGGTAAGGGTATTCCCTATCAAAGGAGAGGCAGGTGAATCCTTCCCTCCGCCAACCTACGGAACACGCTTGGGCAAGATGGAGTACCCTTTTAGCCCTCAGATCAGAGTTACGTGAAGCCATGGTGTAGGTGGTGGATGAAGTTGAAGAGCAGCCAACACATACTTTTGTAGGTTATGGTCTCCACTTTCACGACGGCAGGCAGAGGATCTCTTTTTTTTTGGGGGGGGGGGGGGGGGGGGGGAGAAAATGCTACGGTCATCGACCAATGTATGGTCACTGATAAGAAGGAAGCAATGGCAAACTTCCTTCTTTACAGATGCCAGAATATCATTACAGCAATTTATCGATAATCAGAAGAACGCGTAACATGGGTGCTCCATAGGAGCAGCCTCGCCCGGTAGGAGGTAGTCATGTGCACCAAGTGACTCCAGACCGTCAGCAGGCGACTGAGTGCAAAAGAGTATCAACATTGAAAGTAGGAACCTGGAATGTAAGAACTATGAGTGGGGATGGAAAATTTGATAACATTAAGAATGAAATGAGAAGACTAAATACTAACCTGTTTGGTATATGTAAGACTAGATGGAGCAGGAATGGGCATTATAACATCTGAAGGAATATACAATAATCTATTCTGGTGGATAGAAACAACAGCGAGGAGTAGCAATTATAATGGATACAAAGAGATCAAAATCCATCAAAGGATATTGGACTATATCAGACAAGAGTGTTACTACAACTGGGTGAATGTAGAGTGGAAGACCGTTTGATGTCCAACGGAACGTCATACAAGTTTAAATGGGCACCAACAGCAGACAGTTAGTGAATGACAGCATTAATGGATGTTATAAATGATTTATAAAATGCCTTCAAGAAATGCACGAATTCTGAAGTAAATATCATAATAGGTGACTTGAATGCCCAAAGGTGGAAATCAACAGGACGGAATGCATAGTAGGCAAGTATGGCGAACAGAGAAAACATGAACAGAATGAGAGGAGGTTGCAAGATTTGTACAGTAGGCAAAAAAGCATGAATGTGATTATTAGACAACCACGCTAGTATCAATTCATAGCACCCAAGGGAGATTATTAGACATGGAAGAGGGTCCTGATTATAATAATCAGAAAATCAGATTGATTTACATTCGCCATCACAGAAGATTTCGAAATGGTGGTCTTAAAAAAAGTCGCAAAAAAACTATAACGCAATGTCAGACTAATAATACATACTACAAACAGCGACCATAATAATTAATCTTAAGCAATATACATATAAAATTAAGAAAGTCAAATATACACCAAGAACACACAATTTGATCTACAGGGCACTGAAGAGTGGGGAGATAAAAGATAAATTCAACTGTAGAGGTAAAGAACAGATTTGATGCATTGTCCGATATGGAAATATTATTTCAAGATGTCAGCGACCAATGGGAAATATTAAAGAAATCAGTCAACCAAGCTGCAGAACAACCCATCCCAACAAATAAAGATAATAGGAAGTCAAGAAAATGGATGACGGAAGACATCTTAAAACTCATTGGAAATAAGAAGAAATAACAGAAATAACAAGGAAAAATATGAAGAGATTCGACAGGGAAATTAGGAAGCTATGCAAAGAGGCAAAAGAAATACATGGCTTGAGGAAAATTGCAAGGAAATTGAAAACCAACACAACACCCGGAATACCAAATTAATGCACAAAAGAATTAATGACATCACTAACAAAAGAACACACACATCAACGGGTTCATAAAAACCAAAGATGGCAAAATCATAATAGAAAAAGATCAGATTTTACATGCGTGGTCAGATTATGTGAAAGACCTTTATGATGATACAAGAGAAGAACAATATGATCATCGGAATAATAATGAAGGACCATCAATTTTGAAGATGGAAGTTCAGAAATGCTCTTAACCATATGAAAACTGGCAAGACCCCGGGTACAGATAACATCACAATAGAAATGATCAATGCCTTAGAAGAATATGGAATAGACCAAGTCACCAGACTGCTGTATACAATATATGATAATGGAGATATACTACTTGAATTATGTAATTCTATATTTATTGCAATCCCGAAGAAATAAGGAGCCTTGGAATGTGATCAACATCGAACAATTAGTATAATGAGCCACATCACGAAGATTTTGCTGAGAATTATCATGCAAAGAGTTAGGAAGAAAATACAACCGAAATAGGAGAAGAACAATGTGGGTTTGTAGAAGGCAAGGTACAGTAAATGCTGTGTATATACTGAGAACAGTAATTGAACGTTCTATAGAAGTAAACAAAGATCTATATCTTTGCTTTATTGACTACACAAAGGCTTTCGATAAAGTGAGACATGTCGACATGATAAGGATTCTTGAAGATCTACAAATTGATGGAAAAGACCTTAGACTTGTAAAAAACATATATTGGAAACAACAAGCTGCCATCAGAATTGATAATGATGTAGGTCAATATCAGCCTATTAAAAGAGGTGTGAGACAGGGATGTGTAATGTCTCCAGATCTTTCTTTCTCTGTACAGTGAAAATATTTTCAGAAATATAGACGATATGGAAGGAATCAACATCGGGGGACGATACATCAATACCATTTGATATGCAGATGATACAGTCTTGATTTCAGACAATGAACTGGACCTGCAACATTTAGTAGATGCGGTTGTTGCACACAGTGAACAACTAGGGTTAGAATTGAATAGTAAGAAGACAGAGATTATGGTCGTCACTGGAAAGAAGAATATAACACAATGTGATATACGAGTAAATGGGCATATCCTTAAGAAAGTGAATCGGTACAGTTATCTCGTAACAGTCATAACATCTGATGGGAGATGCCTTGAAGAGATAAGAACAAGAATTGCATTGCGAAGGAAGCCTTTTGCAAGTTGCACATTGTCCAAGTTTCACATCCATACAAAAGAACAGGCTCTATGTATCCCCTCAACACCTCTTTTTCTCGTTTCAGTTGACATCTTTTTATTGGTCAGAATGTTTTTCATCTTGCTAAAGGCTACTTTCGCCATGGCGATTCTTGTTCTAATCTCTTTAAGGCATCTCCCATCAGATGTTATGACTGTTCCGAGATAATTGTATCGATTCACTTGTTGATGAATATTCCCATTTACTTGTATATTACATTGTGGTACTTCGTTCTTCCTAGTGACGACCATAACCCGTGTCTTTTTACGTGATGCGTGTCGTGTACAACAACCGCATCTACTACTTGTTGCAGATCCATGAAAAACATACTGACCCATAAAAAATATCAATTGAAACGAGAAAAAAAGTGTTGAAGTGCTACATAGTACCTGCACTTTTGTATGCATGTGAAGCGTGGACAATGAGCAGACAAGCTGAAAAACATCTGATAGCTGTGGAAATGTGGTTTCTGAGGAAAATGCAAAGAATACAATGGACAGACAGAAAAACAAATGAAGTCCTTCAAGAAACAAATGAAGATCGCAAACTTATTAGAGTCAATAGACGTAGACAATCATAATTGTTTGGACATGTTATGAGAAGAAATGCCGGACTCCCTGGTCTAAGCGTTAGCTACTTTCTCCGTAATCCCGTATACTCTCGTGAGTAACGTGATGTGCGTGAGAATCGGTGGTGGTTCTCTCCGCGTCGGTAACTTATGGTGGTATGTGAGCGGTTCGCTCAGAAAGCAATGGCAAACTACTTAGCGTAATCTTGCCAAGAAAACAACAATCAGCTGAAAGATGCTGATGTTGACAGCGATGTCCTGTAAAGGATATGAAAAATAAATGAGAAGAAATGACATGGAGAACTTGTGACAACTGGCAAGATCGAAGGGAAGAGACCAAGGGGAAGACCGAGAAGTAAATACCTAGATGGCTTGGCCACGTGGCATTGTCGAGACAGGAACACGGAGCTGATTCACGACTCTGGTGATCGAGTGAGATAGCAAAACATAACTGCCCACGCTTATCGGCATGGCACATTATGGATGGATGGAAAGCAAACATCGTCAGTGGCAATAGGAAAATTGTCAACTATCTTCAGAATACATGGCCGAGTTAGCGAAGTGGCTGTCATGCTTGTCTGCAGACATGAGTTCGATTCCCTATTGAGGCGGACATTTTGTGAAAATGGGTATGGGCTACCAGATCGACACAGCCTAAAAAGATGTACCAGGAACTGTTATGGAAAGTAAAGGTGACCAGGGAATTACTGACTACATCACCTATCAGGTCTTGTTTGTCTATAAGTATATGGGGTTAGCACCATATATCCGATGTGCCTCTGAGCATGTAAACGGATTCTGTACATTTTTTAAATTCCAGAACAAGAGAAACAGGTCTTAAAAAACTGCAGCAGAAATTATATTGCCAGAGAATAATAAAGAGAAACACACAGCTCTGTTCGCAGCTACGAAGTCAGTTGTCTCAATACTCAAGAGAAAAAAACAGTATTGAACTAATAGACCTAAGAGAAGCACTCCGTGGACTGTCAGAAATCAAGAAAAATGCTTCCGCCCAATCACAACATAACAGGAAATGAAAATATTTCAACACTGACAGAGGAAGGTGAAATACTATGTCATGTTGACATAGACATAGTCTATGATGAAGCCTAGACTGGTATAAGAAGCACTTATAGAACTACTTGGGGCCAGAGTGTCCAGGCCACCAGACAGATGACGCATATTGTCAACTCGACTGAGGTAAACAAGTAGCAAGCTTCAGACTCGGCACAGGACATAACAGACTGATACACCAATCTTTCAATCATTTGAGAGTTTGAAATACTGATGAATGTAACTGTTGAATTTGTAAAATAACAATTAAACGTGTGCTGCAAGAGTGTCCAACATATTCAGAACAGTACACATTATTTAACCAACACAGCTCGATTTGGTGACAACTGCTTGGAGATGTCATTAAAAACAAGTTAACTGCTGCTTTCCGTAAATAACTTCAAGTTGACATGTGACTATCACACTTTCACTGTCACTGAACTGCCAATATGGTATCTTACGGTTTATGGCAGGAGCTATGTTCAATAAAGATATGTTGACTATGTTCCATAAAGAAGATATAGTATAACAGAATAGAAATGTAAGTAGTAATTGCCTGTAACACAATAGGTTAAAGTAACATCTGGAATAGCTTGTACTAACTATATGTAGGCCCTGAAAACTTGTCTCATAACAAGTAAATGTCGGGTCATGGTTAATTGTAGTAAAATGAAACTTATTGCTTCAGACCGATTTATACATAAATGTTCCTCCACATATCAACACACAGATTATCAGAAGTGGCTTCTATAAATGTTAAACTTGAAAACAGATCATGCAATTTACTTAATTTGCACTTGCAGTCTAAAATACAGGAGCCACAACAATCTTGTCAATTTTATAAGATTCTTTAAACACTTCATCATCCGGTACACTAAACGTTACATTTAGATCTGTTTGGGTTCAGGGGAGTTAACATTAGAACCAGACCAGTGATGTATAATGTAACTACTGGCTGGGACATGAACAGTTAATATAATTATGGCTAGGGTATGAACAATTAATAAAACTAATGGTTTGGGCGTGAACATTTAGTATCAACAGCAGCTGAAAAATGCTGGTGTTGACTGCAACATCTCGTAAGGGATACGCAACAATGACAAAAACTGGCTGAGACATGAAAATTAGTATAACTACTGGCTGGGACATGGAAATTAGTATAACTACTGGCTGGGACATGAACATTAGTATAACTACTGGCTGGGAAATGAACATTAGTGTACCTACTGGCTGGGACATGAACATTAGTATAACTACTGGCTGAGCCATTAACAGTTAGTATAACTACTGGCTGGGACATGAACATTAGTATAACTACTGGCTGGGACATGAACATTAGTATAACTACTGGCTGGGGCATGAATATTAGTATAACTACTGGCTGGGCCATTAACAGTTAGTATAACCACTGGCTGGGCCATTAACAGTTAGTATAACTACTGGCTGGGACATGAACATTAGTATAACTACTGGCTGGGGCGTGAATATTAGTATAACTACTGGCTGGGACATGAACATTGGTATAACTACTGGCTGGGGCGTGAATTTAAGTATAACTACTGGCTGGGACATGAACATTAGTATAACTACTGGCTGGGACATACACATTAGTATAACTACTGGCTGGGACATGAACATTATTATAACTACTGGCTGGGACGTAAACATTAGAATAACTACTGGCTGGGACGTGAACAGTAAATATAGCTACTGGCTGGGGCATGAACATTAGTATAACTACTGGCTGGGGCATGAACATTAGTATAACTACTGGCTGGGGCATGAATATTAGTATAACTACAGGCTGGGGCGTGAACATTAGTATAACTACTGGCTGGGACATGAACATTAGTATAACTACTGGCTGGGACGTGAACATTAGTATAACTACTGGCTGGGGCGTGAACATTAGTATAACTACTGGCTGGGACATGAACATTAGTATAACTACTGGCTGGGACATGAACATTATTAATACTACTGGATGGGATATGAACATTAGTATAACAACTGGCTGGGACATGAACATTAGTATAACTACTGGATGGGATATGAACATTAGTATAACTAATGGCTGGGACATGAACATTAGTATAACAACTGGCTGGGACATGAACATTAGTATAACTCCTGGATGGGATATGAACATTAGTAATACTACTGGATGGGATATGAACATTAGTATAACTACTGGCTGGGGCATGAACATTAGTATAACAACTGGCTGGGACATGAACATTAGTAATACTACTGGATGGGATATGAACATTAGTATAACTACTGGCTGGGGCATGAACATTATTATAACTAATGGCTGGGACATGAACATTAGTATAACAACTGGCTGAGACATGAACATTAGTATAACTACTGGCTGGGACATGAACATTAGTATAACTACTGGCTGGGACATGAACATTAGTGTACCTACTGGATGGGACATGAACATTAGTATACCTACTGGCTGGGACATGAACATTAGTATAACAACTGGCTGGGACATGAACATTAGTATAACAACTGGCTGGGACATGAACATTAGTATAACTACTGGCTGGGACATGAACATTAGTATAACTACTGGCTGGGACATGAACATTAGTATAACTACTGGCTGGGACATGAACATTAGTATAACAACTGGCTGGGGCATGAACATTAGTAATACTACTGGATGGGATATGAACATTAGTATAACAACTGGCTGGGACATGAACATTAGGATAACTACAGGCTGGGACATGAACATTAGTATAACAACTGCCTGGGACATGAACATTAGTTTAACTCCTGGATGGGATATGAACATTAGTAATACTACTGGCTGGGGCATGAACATTAGTATAACTAATGGCTGGGACATGAACATTAGTATAACAATTGGCTGGGACATGAACATTAGTATAACAACTGGCTGGGACAGGAACATTAGTAATACTACTGGATGGGATATGAACATTAGTATAACTACTGGCTGGGGCATGAACATTAGTATAACTACTGGCTGGGACATGAACATTAGTATAACTACTGGCTGGAACATGAACATTAGTATAACTACTGGCTGGGACATGAACATTAGTATAACTACTGGCTGGTACATGAACATTAGTATAACTACTGGCTGGGGCATGAACATTAGTATAACTACTGGCTGGGACATGAACATTAGTATAACTACTGGCTGGAACATGAACATTAGTAATACTACTGGATGGAATATGAACATTAGTATAACTACTGGCTGGAACATGAACATTAATATAACTACTGGCTGGGACATGAACAGTTAGTATACCTACTGGCTATGAATTGAACAATTAGTAAAACTACTTGCCGGGACGTCAACAGTTAATCTAACGATTGAATGGGACAGGAACAGTTACTGTAACTACTGAATGGGACATGAACAGTTAATGTAACTACTGAATGGGACAGGAACAGTTAATGTAACCACTGGATGGGACAAGAACAGTTAATGTAACTACTGGCTGGGATAGGAACAGTTAATGTAACTACTGGCTGGGACAGGAACAGTTAATGTAACTACTTGCTGGGACAGGAACAGTTAATGTAACTACTGTTGAATGGGACAGGAACAGTTAATGTAACCACTGGATGGGACAAGAACAGTTAATGTAACTACTGGCTGGATAGGAACAGTTAATGTAACTACTGGCTGGGGCAGGAACAGTTAATGTAACTACTGTTGAATGGGACAGGAACAGTTAATGTAACTGCTGGCTGGGACAGGAATATTTGATGTAACTACCAGCTTGCACAGAAACAG
Organism: Cepaea nemoralis; assembly: GCA_014155875.1. NCBI lineage: Eukaryota > Metazoa > Mollusca > Gastropoda > Stylommatophora > Helicidae > Cepaea > Cepaea nemoralis. The sequence continues at coordinate 42,380 of JACEFZ010009926.1, forward strand.
TTAATGTAACTACTGAATGGGACAGGAACAGTTAATGTAACTACTGGCTGGGACAGGAACAGTTAATTTAACTACTGGCTGGGAAAGGAACAGTTAATGTAACTACTATTGAATGGGACAGGAACAGTTAATGTAACTACTATTGAATGGGACAGGAACAGTTAATGTAACTCCCGGCTGGGACAGGAATAGTTAATGTAACTACTGGCTGGGACAGGAACAATTAATGTAACTCCCGGCTGGGACAGGAATAGTTAATGTAACTACTGGCTGGGACAGGAACAATTAATGTAACTACTATTGAATAGGACAGGAACAGTTAATGTAACTCCCGGCTAGGACAGGAACAGTTAATTTAACTACTGGCTGGGACAGGAACAGTTAATGTAACTACTATTGAATGGGACAGGAACAGTTAATGTAACTACTATTGAATAGGACAGGAACAGTTAATGTAACTCCAGGCTGGGACAGGAACAGTTAATGTAACTCCCGGCTGGGACAGGAATAGTTAATGTAACTCCCGGCTGGGACAGGAACAATTAATGTAACTACTATTGAATAGGACAGGAACAGTTAATGTAACTCCCGGCTAGGACAGGAACAGTTAATTTAACTACTGGCTGGGACAGGAACAGTTTAAAGTAACTACTATTGAATGGGACAGGAACAGTTAATGTAACTCCAGGCTGGGACAGGAACAGTTAATGTAACTACTGGCTGGGACAGGAACAGTTAATGTAACTCCCGGCTGGGACAGGAATAGTTAATGTAACTACTGGCTGGGACAGGAACAATTAATGTAACTACTATTGAATAGGACAGGAACAGCTAATGTAACTCCCGGCTAGGACAGGAACAGTTAATTTAACTACTGTCTGGGACAGGAACAGTTAATGTAACTACTATTGAATGGGACAGGAACAGTTAATGTAACTACTATTGAATAGGACAGGAACAGTTAATGTAACTCCAGGCTGGGACAGGAACAGTTAATTTAACTACTGGCTGGGACAGGAACAGTTAATGTAACTCCAGGCTGGGACAGGAACAGTTAATTTAACTTCTATTGAATAGGACAGGAACAGTTAATGTAACTACTACTGACTGGGACAGGACAAGTTAATGTAACTACTGGCTGGGACAGGGGTTAAAGTAACTACTACTGAATGGGACAGGACAAGTTAATGCAACTACTACTGAATCGGACAGGAATAGTAACTATATAGTAGCTATATAATCTTCCTTGTAACTACAGTGCTCAGATTACCTGAACGGCAATGTAACATAACATATTTATTAGTTAACCGCAATGCAACATAACAGACTTAATAATTAACCTCTCACAATCTTTCAACGGGTTCACAACCAACTAATTAACCAACCAAACCATAGACAAACAGGAAGAAACACAAACAAGCAAAATAAAAACGGGAATGGAAGAAAACATTTGTGAATGCGATCAAGGTCATGCAATTAAAGAACCTTGGGCATATTGGCAGACAACTATTGTGATCTTCAACGCGGAGATAGTATCAAATGATTGGGGCAACAGAATAATCTATTCTTGGATGCCTAGCCATCCACGTCCTTCTACATCTAGTGCAATGGACTGATTTTTGTGTGTAGATTAGCTTCCCCTTTTACCAGTGTCCCTCGCCATCAGGAGAATGCACTCCAACTTCAGAAATACTTGCAATTCACGTTCCCAAGTCAAGGACGAGACGTCAACATTTGAGTCCAACTGTCCGGTGTAGGGGTTGAACCCGCTACTTCGCCATCAGTACACCGGATGTTTAAGATTTTGCGTTTTTATCCATTCGGCCATGATGACTTCCACTAAATTGATATGATAACAATTTCTTTAGCTGATGGAAATAAGTACAGAAATGTCCGTGAATAAAGAGGTGAGGAAATAAAGCTGGGGCTGAATATGATACAATTGAGAAATTGAGTTGAGTTGAGCTAAGAATCGACATCACTGCCCACAGGACATTCCCATACACGCTCCGTCACCTCGTTCATCAGCCGGCGAAGAGTCATACAACTAATTGTTCCGCTATATGATTGAAAGTTCTCTTGGGTTTTTCCTCTCAGTTTTGAAGTTCTTCCAGAACCCCAGTAGACCCCCCCCCCCCCCCCCCCAACCCAAATCTTATTCTTTCCACATACCGGTTCTCAATCTGTTCCCCGGCCTTGTCCACCTGGTCCCACGGGCGCACGATCAAAATCTGTCAATAGCATAGCTAGAAACCCCTCTTCTGCAACCAGTTTGGCACAAGTAATTGAGGAAGACTTAAAAACTCACACAGGAGAGAAATAGAGACAGACGAATGAAATGGGCAAGGGCATGAAAAAGAGTGACATCATATTACTGCTGGTAGATATCGGTTTTGATAGATTGAAAAGAAGCTTGTATTTGTGTACTTTAAGTAGTAGGACAAACCTTCAATGCAGAGGATTGCATATAATGATGGAGATAAGAGAAAACTCACCCCTGGATGGCGCTAGAACATAAACGTCGTTCATGCATGACCTAGACTTTAATATGGCATCTAGTGTAAACTCATCAGAATTATATAACATGTCATGCGCAGGAACATGGTCCACAGCGCTTCATGCCGCCCCCCACGCACTGTCATATACACGGCTTCTTTAATGACCGACGGTGACATGGATGGACTGGGCCGAGTCATACAAGAGGCCATGCTCCTAATGATGCCTATCTAGACCAGAGTGATGTTTAATGGGGCCAATCATCTTAGTTTCCGAGATGCGATACTGTACATGAGTGGGCTTTATTCGATGTTAAGATCACGTAATTTTTGCTTTTCTTCATGAACTTTTTAAGAATTTTTATCTAAATTTGTGGATCAAATCTTTGACGTTCTCGTCTTTAGTGATTATGAAATAGCGAATGATTCACGTCCAAAATTATATGTAAAAAGTGCATAGTTTATTTAAAACTTGTCTAGTTACGAGTAACAGTAAGTTAACTAAATGTAAATATAACATTTAGCTTCAGTCAGCAATGACCGAAATGATAAAAGCGCTCGCTCTTAAACATCCGGTGTGCTGATGCTAATGTATCGGGTTCAACCAATACATCGGTCATTTGGACTAAAATGTTGACTTCTCCTTGACTTGAGGACGTAAATTACAAGTAACTCTGTTGAAGGAGTGTATTCACCTGATGGATGAGAGACACTTATAATAGAGAAAGCTAATCCACACGCAAAGATTACTTCGGTGCACTAGAATTACAGGGTGTATTTTTAATGGCAGTGCAGTGTTTGACAATATTGCCGATCCAAGTTTTGTAATTACCTATTATGTTGCATGAACTTGAGGTGAATACAATACTTGAACCGGCAATATTTTCAAACACTGCACAGTCATTAAAAATACACCCTCTAGTAGCACGTGTATGGACTACGCGTGGGTTCAACGCGAGTGAAAGCAAAACATAGATTTATAATAATAACATGCAGCATTGAAACAAATAGGTTAGTTCTTAGTACACCGCCTACCACTTGAAGTAGGGCAAATATTACCCCAATTTACCAAACTACACTGAGTGTCACCGGTAGAATGAGACTGCAAGTTCGGATTAAGTAGAATAAATGGGATATTCTAGTAAATGAGACAGTTGGATGGGAGGGGAGGCAAGGGAAAACCAAGGCAGAAGAGGTTAGATAGTTTGACATCTTGGCATTTAGGAACAGCAAAAGAAATATGATCGGCAGTACACGAGGGCTGTCGACAAATATGATTGTCAACGCCACAAGTCACTGGTTATTAGTGGGAGTATCCAGTCTAGTATTTCTATAACATATTTCTGCTAATGTGTGTGTTGACATATTGGGGAATTGGTTGTTGTAAGTCGTTATGCAGGCGTTGTGACGAAGGGGTTATGGACGCAATCCGCAATCCCGCATACCGCGTTCGAAACACAGCTGCGTATGTTTTGGCAGCAGACCGCATTTCGCTGGTTCCCATATGTGGCAAAGTGGAAAAAGAAATGGAAGAGGAATTCCCAAGCTATAATAGCCAACTGTTATAAGAAAACTTAAAATGGCTCGATAAGACTCTCTAGGGGTAGAGACTGATCATAAGTTGAAGTTTTCTAACAGAGTGGTCGGTAGAGCACAGGAAAGCTACCGAACTTCAGAGAGGAGAATTCTCACTCTTGATACCTGCAAGTCCGTGTGGTTATCCCGCACAGTATGCTCCCTAGTGATGTGTCATTTGATTAATATGATCAATGAGAACACACACACAAATTTAAACACAAATTAACAAGTGAATAGTCAACTTCTAAGATAAGCTATAACATTCTATTGGATAACATGGGAAAGGATTCCAGTGTATATGTTGGAGTGGCATAGAAAATCAGTATAAAACAATTTTAAAACTAACTATACCTCAATAAAAAAAACATATTAGAATCACTATATATCTCTATGAAGTATTAACTTTGTTCTGATGTACTCCCGTGTGAGTGATAAAGTAAGACGAGTAAGTCACTCCTAAGTTGCAGTACTGTTCTTGAGTTCACCGAACACATATGGTCAAAACTTCTTGATATCACCACACGTATATTTAAATAAAGTCCATGCGGTTTGAACAATTTATATCCATGTCCATGATGGTAATATAAATGAGTCTATGACATCTAGACACTAAAGTTACAGATCTCATGGTGATTGGTACACTAGTAGTTGGTATAGCTGATATTGCTATAAATTGTGTTGTTATAAATGTCGTTGCAAACAGTGTTGGCTAATATGCCAGATCAAGCCAGCGGGTATTCAAATGGTATTTAGACTAATTCCACCAGGCTAGTTAGATGTGCCATAGGAGGATTCCATGATGTTCTAGGGGAATTCGCTCTTTCAATAATATCAAGGCGAATTCATTCATGCTTCATAGAAGGCCATGACCCTCCAATGACAAGTTACAGCACTCATGATTCTACCTCAGTGGAAGGCAAACTAAAGACCACCATTCCCTGTTTTAAAAAAAGCTCAATACTTATAGTGATACTGGCATGAACTTGAGGGAAAGTGAAGAAAAACAAAGAAAAAGAAAGAAGAAAGAGGAAAGACAGAGAGGAAAAAAACAAAAGGGGAGGTGAAGAAATTAGCACACAGGAGCAGGCCAGTCCGACACGGCGCTGCCGAATACCACCACTCTAATAAGTTAATGTGATCTTCGCCTCTCATATCGGCATAATCTGCCTTCCTCCTTTATTGCTGTGCAGGGGGATCATTCTTTTGTTCGCAAGACTCAGTCGCCACGACTAACTGGCTCGCAAACACCAACAATGACACCAAGTCATAGTCCTGGCATTTTCTCTCTTCTCCAGAGTAAATGGTTGTATCCCATCACATCACAGGCATGTCACATATTCACATCCACAATGAAAATTATTAAAATCACCACCATATATTAAGGCATACATAAACCACATTCCCCTTGTAATACATCAAGAAATCATAAATGATGATTCTGAAACTTATCATTCACCAAGAAATCAGAAGTGATTCTTCCAAGAAAAATATCATCCTTTCAGATATCACAAGCGATAGTTCAGAACAAGAATCTTGGTAGCAGATCTCCCAACATCATGTGCTACACATACAGACTGAGTACAGGAGAAGTTCATTCCTCGGGGTGTACCTAAACCAACAAAGAAATATATTCTCTAAGTCAGAGAATATTCACCTATCATCTAAGAATCTCTCAAGATCTTCACAAAGAAATTTCTGGTATAGAGTCCTCACCTTTATATTTAGATTTACTAGTCCTGACATCTGCAAAAAACCTACGAAATGCAGACTGTGATACAGATCATCAGTTATTAGAAGCAGATCTGAAATTAAAACTCAAATAGCTTACCCGAGGACAAAGGCCACTTCGTTTTAATCTCACAAACATACCAGATGCATACAATGTATGTAGAAGTGAGGAATCGTTTTGGGGTCTTGATGTCTGCACAAGAGGAAGTGACACCTGATGAACTGCCAGTACAAGCTATAGATATCTTGATAACAGCAGAAAAAGATTTAATTCTGACCAGAACTAAGTAACATAAGTCATGGATTACAGCATGCGCGTTAGATTTAATAATACAACGAAGGGAACTGGGAAAAAAGAAAGGAGAAACCGATAACAGTAGGATGAAGTCTAAATCTTTAACATGAGAAATATGGAAGGACACAAGAAAAGACAAATACCAATATATACAAGATTGTTGTATTAAAATAGAGAAATATCATAAGAATGGAAGAGATTACGAAATGTTCAAAGAAATGAAGTTATTGACAAGAAATGTTCAACCTCAGTTAAATGTTATCTGTGACAAGTTGGGAAATACCTTAACAGAATCTAGAAAAATTCTAGAAAGAAGGCAGGAATACTGCAGTGGAATGTATGATATGAATGACTCTGAGGATATGAATGATATACATGAAACAATGACAGCAGAAACAGAACCTGAACCCGCATTGATTAAATTGCATGGGCAATAAAGAACCTGATGAATGGTAAATCACCAGGATGTGACAAGATACCAGCTGAACTAATTAAAGCGAAAGGAGGGGAAAGCATACAAATCTATCATGCATTATGTACAAAGATATGGAAATATGGTATATGGCCAAAAGATTGGAAGAGAACTTTCTTCATTCCAATACCGAAAATGGGTAACCTGAAATTATGTACCAACCATAGATATCCAATACGTCTCTCGCATGTAAAAGGACATTTTTAGTTTTCATGGTGTATTTTGTTATTGTATGTGATGTATCGAGATTAAATTGATATTACCTTAGAGCATCCATACATACACATGCGTAAGTACACGCGATTGCATTCACCAATGCACACACATAGATATAAACAAGCACACGTCCTAACATACACACACACTCACGTACACACACATAACCATGCATGTGCACCCACACACGCACGCACCCAGAACACACACACACACACACACACACACACACACACACACACACACACAAATATATATATATAAAAGTGGGGCTAATATTTGATAAACAAAAAGCCAAATCAATTAATGGTTACTGGTGTATTTCGGAAAGAGTTATTATGTTCAAATCAAAATGCAAACCAATGAATATAAATATTGTACAAGTATACTCACCAATGACATGCAGTAGCGGTGTAGAATTACAACATTTTTACGATGAAGTAGACATGGTAATGTCTCAAATTAAATCAAAAAGGTTTAAAAATAATACTAGGTGATTTTAATGCAAAAGTAGGAAAAGGAAAATTGACGGATGTAGTGGGGAATTATGGTTTAGGTACAAAAAATGAACGAGGAGAACAACTAATAGAATGGGCAAATATCAATGATATGATAATTGGAAACACCTGGTTTAAACACCATAAAAGACGACTTTACACATGGAAAAGCCCTGATAAGAAAATACTCAACCAAATTGACTACATACTTATTAATAAAAGGTTTCGAAATGCGTTAATTAATGTAAAGACAATGCCGGGTGCTGACTGTAATAGTGATCATGTACCACTATGTGGAATAATAAAAGTAAGACTGAAGAGAAGAAAAAAAGTGGTTATGAACATGAGACTTAATAAAGAGGTTTTGAAGGTAGATAAAGAAATTCAAGAACAATACAGAGTGATTGTGAAAAATAGGTATAATGCAATAGCTAAAATACAGAATATAAACGAACAATGGGAAATGTTAAGGGACTCCATTCATCAAACGAGCAAAGAAATATTACCAGAGAGAAGCCAAAAGGCTAAGAAAAAATGGATGACTGAAGAAATATTAAAGTTGATGGCCAAAAGAAAACAGAGTAAAAATGATAAACATGAATATAATGAGATAAATAAAGAAATAAGAAATAATTGTGTGAAGGCAAAAGAAAGTTGGTTAAATTAACAGTGCAAGAAAATTGAATTAAATTCTATTAAAGATACAAAACATATGCACAAACAAATCAGTGAGCTCACATGAAGAAAAATAAGAATAAACACAGGGTGTTTAAAATCAAAACAGGAAAGATATTATTGGAGGAAGATGCTATAATAAAAAGGTGGAATAAGTATATAAGAGACTTATATGATGGAGAAAGGGCAGAATTAACAGAAGAAAGTAACTTAGAAGGTCCACCTATTATAAAAGAAGAAGTCGATGACGCGATCAAGCTTACGAGGAAAGGAAAAACAGCTGGACCAGATGGAATCACAATAGAAGAATTAGAAGTAATGGGAGAATTTGGAGTAGATATATTAACCAAAATGTTGAATGATATTTACTGCAGTGGATATATATCAAGAGATATGTTGAAATCTGTATTTATAGTTATACCAAAAAGACCAGGAGCAATTGAATGCGAAGATTTGCGTACAATTAACCTCATAAATCATGTCACTAAGCTTCTACTCAGAATTATAATGAGAAGACCAAGAAAGAATATAAAAATGGAAATTGGTGAAGAACAGTATGGATTTGTGGAAGGAAAAGGTACAAACAATGCAATATATACATTACGGACACTATTAGAAAGATCAATAGAGACAAAGAAAGACATATATTTGTGCTTCATAGATTATACTAAGGCATTTGATAAAGTAAAACATGATGAAATGATTAAAATGTTGGAAGATATTAACATTGATGGGAAAGATCTCAGAATAATAAAAAATATTTACTGGAACCAAATAGCAGCAATTAAAATGGGAAATAAAGAAGGAAATTATGAACACATAAAGCTGGGAGTAAGACAGGGATGTGTTTTGTCACCGGATCTCTTCTCCCTCTATAGCGAAGTAATAATGAGAGAGATCAAAGAAAAGCCAGGAATAATATTCGGAGGTTATAATATAAATAATATACGCTATGCAGATGACACAGTATTGATGGCGGATATTGCAAAAGATCTACAACAACTGTTGGACATTGTAGTAACAGAAAATGCAAAGAAAGGACTCTCCCTGAATATCAAGAAAACAGTAACAATGGTGATATAAGAAACAGGTAACACCCAAATGTGAAATAGAGATAGAAGGGAAAATTCTTCACCAAGTGGATAGTTTTAAATATCTAGGGACATTTATAACATCAGATGGAAGATGCACAACAGGGATTAAGAGCAGAATAGGGCAAGCAAAGGCTGCATTTCAGAAAATGAAGATTATCTTATGCAATAAATCAATATTATTGAATGTAAGAAAGAGAGTGCTAAGGTGCTATATAGAACCTGTTTTCCTGTATGGCTGCATATCTTGGAATATAAATGAACAAATTAGGAAGAGATTGGAAGCAACAGAGGTGTGGTTCCTAAGACGAATGTCGCGAATTCCTTAGATTGCCAAAGTAACTAACAATGAATGCCTAAAAAGGCTAATGAGAATAGAACATTTTATACAACAATATGAAAGAGGCAAACAACTTTCTTGGTCGTGTGATGAGAAGAGAGGCATTGGAGAACATCGTGACAACTGGAAATATCGAGGGGAAAAGAGGTAGAGGCAGACCAAGAGAAATGATGCTGGATGGATTGCGATGGTGGGATAGAGGAATATCAAAGGTAGAGTTGATCCAGAAAACCAAAGACCGAGATCTGTGGAGAGTCATGAATGCCTACGCCTGTCGGCATAGCACTTGATGATGATTATATATATATATATATATATATATATATATATATATATATATATATATATATACTGAGTGCGCGAGAAAAATGTATACATAGTAATCGTAATCGCCCATCAGTTTAAATGTAATCGTATTTCAATTGAGTATATTATGTTAATAACGTCATCAAAACTTGACATATTACACCATTTGTAGAAGACATTACGGTAGCAATGTGTTGCATACGTTTCAAATCATGACGTAAACAGCATGTTTAAAGATCGAAACTGCGATTACATTTAAACTGTGGGCGATATAAATATATATATGTATGCCGGTGTCCCTGGAGAAGACGTTGGCGACTTTCTCTGCAATTCTGTATATCCTCATGAGTAACGTAACTGCGCGAGATTCGGTAGCAGATCGCGGCGCGTTAGATACTTACGGGGGTGTGTGTGCCGGTCGCTAAGAAAGCAACTGAGCGTAATCTTGCCTAGTACATCAACAGCAGCTAAAAAATGCTGGTGTTGACTGCAACATACTGTAAGGGATATGCAATTTATTATATATATATATATTATATATATTATATATATATATATATATATATATATATATATATATTATATATAGTTAGTCCTTCCTCTTGAGCCTAAGTCGGCGCATAGGGCAGAAGGCATGGCTCCCCATGTTTGGCGGTTCGCTGCTACCTGTTGTAGATCTTGGATGTTCACTTGGCCGTTGAATGAGCCTTCTCTGATGATGGTTCTACGCAGGGTCTCTCTTGGTCTTCCCCGTTTTCTTTTCCCTACTGGAGACCATAAGAGGGCTTGGTTGGGAAGTCTTGTCTTGTCCATTCTGAGTACATGGCCGATGTAGTTCCAACGGCGTTTTCTTATACAATTGGATACAATGTCTTGCTTAGTCTCTTGTCTTATTTGCGTATTGGTTCTGAAATCTGTCCAGTGGAGGTTTAGAATTCTTCTAAGACATTTGTTCTGAAAATTGTCTAATTTTTTATCTAAAGCTACCGTTGATTTCCAACTCTCACATCCATACGTTAGCACTGGAATCACACAAGAGTTGAAGTTTCGTATGTTATCAGAGTGTCTTTGACTTCCAGATGTTTGACAGTTTATTGAAGGCACCAGATGCTAGTTCAATTCTAGATAATATTTCTGGCGTTGAGTCCCCTGTAGATGTCATTCATTTTGCTTACTAGGTATGTAAAGCTGTTGATTTTTCAAGAACATGGTATATATATATATATATATATATATATATATATATATATATATATATATATATATATATATATATATATATATATATTATATATGAAATATCCAACGGCTTGTTTAATTTAAAGCTCCATTAACATTTCAGTTGGTGACTATTTTATGCTCATTACGCTGATTGTTGATAAAGGCCTACTTTTTGACACTCGGGATTCTTTCAGCAACACAAAAACGGACATCACAAGCATCAAATTAAAATAATCTTAGCCACATTAAATCTCATTTTTTGTCCCCGTATTCTGGATAAAACAGGGGGAATCAGAATCTGTCACGTCTGCTCAGCTACCTGTCTCTCAAGGATTCCCCAGCTCGAGTTTTATTTGCAAGGGTATGTGAAAACGATGCGCCCTTGCAGGATAGAAAAGATGTGATTTGCGGTTCACCATTTCCACAACCGGATAATTAAATGTGCATCTAGAAAACAACACGTGACATAAGAGTGACATTTCTGTGGACAGTCTGATCTGATCTGGCAACTAACGGACACTTCTCGTGACTCATAGCTCTTTAGAGGGCAGAGTGGATCTGTAAGAGCGTTCTATTAGCTGTGAAATGTAAAACGTGTGTCTTTTTCCCTGAGCCCTTTACACAAGATGTTAATCCATTTACATGACATACAAGTTTCACATTAACAATGTCAGCGGTAAATAGCCACAGGAAACAGGCGGATTAATACATGCTATTCAAAGGCGGCGCTGATCTAATTTAGACCGGGTAGGCAAATCTGTCAATGCGTTGTGACGCCGTATAACATAATGCGAGGGATTAAATGAGAGCAGTATAAAAGAACACGAAGTTTGTTTTTTGTTTCGTTCGTACGCTTTGGACTCAAGTGTAGTCCACAAACGGTCTACTACTTCTAGTGCGCAGTACTGATTTTTGCGTATGGATTAACTTTCCCTATTACCAGTGTGCCTGGCTATCAGACAAACCCATTCCGACTTCTGAGGTATTTGTAGTTTACGTCCCCAATTCAAGAACGAGAACTCAACATTTTAGTTCATCTGACCGGCGTACGAATTTAATCCGCTACCTCGGGGTCAGTACACGGGAAAATTTAAAAGCCAATGTTCTTTATCCTCCAAACACGAAGTAATTCGGCATTACAAAACACTATGTTTACTATAGTCTGAGTATTTCATTTTCCGAGACATCATATTACCAGAGACAAAGCTTGGACGACATAAATCTTGTTTAAGCAACGTAGCAGAAGGATTACACATTGTAATCTTTAAAGCAGCTCTTACATATAAATCCTTCTTCTTCGTTTTCTTCCCCTGCTATACTTTATCCCCCATCGAGGCATAGACCTTCAACAAACCCACGCCAAGACGCTTTATCTTTTATCATATCCTTACAGCTCCTTCCACGTCCTTTCAACACCTTTCATATCTCCATACAGCCTTTTGTAGCTGAATGTTTCTACCTCAAGGGTAGCTTGCTCTAAAGACAACCTTTCCTTGGTCGCCTCTGACAACATGCCAGATAGGGTGTAGTGTTACAATTATTTAATTCCTTCCCTGTCTCAGTAACACGCGGGGCAGATACATCATTAAATAAAGAAATACAAGCTGTGCAGTCAGGCACAACATCAATGGATTAAAAGCTGGTGTATAGACTTAGAAGACATGGTAAGCAATCAGCATACAAAACAAACGCACGGAGAAATTCAGCAAATGACCCACAAGAATGAAAGCCTCTTTAATAGAATGTATCAGAAATAAGGAAGGAAAGATCCTACTTGATGAGAATGATGTATCCAAAGGAGGGACAGAATATGTAAGAGGATTGTTCAAGGATGTGCCGTTCTATCGCAGCGGTTAGCACGCTTGTATGCCGACCCGGCCATCAAGTTTCGGAATCAACCTCGAGGTAGGGATATTTTACATTACCCTGGGCTACAAGGACGATCCAGCCTAAATGGGTATCAGGAAATGTTCTGGGAAGTGTAGGTGGCAGGCGAAATATTGACCACATCACTTATCGAGTTCCAATTGGTCTATACAAAAATATACCAAATATTGACCACATCATTATCGAGTTCCGATTGGTCTATACAAAAATATACCAAATATTGACCACATCACTTATCGAGTTCCGATTTGTCTATACAAAAATATACGAAATGTTGACCACATCACTGATCGTGTTCCGATTGGTCTATATAAATAAACGGCTAGCACCATATTCTCAAAGTGTGTCAAGGCATGTACAATGGTCCTTTATTCTTACTCGCCATACTTTTTTAGAATAAAAATGAAAGTAATAAACACCAGAAAGAAAAGAAAATCCCCCGATTGGGACAAAATACCCAACAGAAAAGGAAATAGCAGCGCTTGAGTATTTTGAAGCAGAAAAACATCACCGAGTTATGCAATCATGTATTCAATAAATGTTTCATACCATATATTATTCTCTTTGGACAACAATCCCTTTCAAATTAATATCCAATTTGTAGCTGATTCGATCACAGGATTATTAATCTGAGCCTGCGATGGACCCTAATATGACTTCTCTTCTGAGGTTGGGAGTAATGGTAGACTGGAATACCACAACATATGAAAACTACATGTGTAACAGTGCCTAAAGCATCAAGGGCCAATGAGTGCTAGGATTTAAAAGTAATCGGTCTTATACATGTGTGTCTACTAAAGACATTATGTGCAGAATATAATACTGTTGTGCGTAATGAAGAGTGTTACATGATATTCTTTATTAGTTGGTGTCGTATAGGCTTGTGATAGGCTGAAAATACAGCAGGAGATTAGAGATGATACTTTTTAACTTGTAACTGCTCTAATTGATGTCACTCTTGTATTACTCACAAGAGAACGTGGTACTTGGCATGTCCACTGACATGAAGACTTCGGACTGGTCAAAGGGAGCTCGAGCAGTTGATGGAGACATGAAGACCTGCGTGACCTCTACCAGCAACAGAACCGGCTGGTGGCGAGTGGACTTGATAGTTCAGAAAACCCTGTTCTTCATGGAGATTCTCTTTGGTAAATGGCATTTGTTGGTTTATACGATTGTGATTTATTTTGCAGTAATGATTTACTTACAGTAAGTTTAGTGTTACAACAGGCAATGTATCGAAATTGATGGAGCATTCGATTGTTGATCCAATGGTGGTAAATTCAAATCCCCAATGTAAACGGTGAATTGTTCGAATGAGCCTCTTAATAGGGGGACCGCAGCGCAGCCGTTAAGATACCACACCACATCATCCTTCGATTGCTGCTTAATCAAAATATAAGCCTAATACCATTTGCAGAATATGCCTTCATAGATATAGGAGCTAGTGATCGAGGCATAGGATACGGTTATCACACATCAGGGTACGTAAGTAAAGTCTTTTATAAACGCATACAGCGCATTGGGTATATGGTGCTAACGCCATATTTTATACACTAATAGGCACTGGTGGGTGGGTGTGGTTAATGTCACACCAGCCGAACTTACTTCTTGGACATTTAGATTCGCTTATTTCAGGCTGGGTCGATGTGGGTGCTCAGTTACATTTTATAGAAACCTCCACGATGGGGGACTCGAGAACATGACCACGGGGCCAGCAAGCAAGCATGCCTGACACTGCACTATCATTGTAGTAGGGATTATATATTGTTGCCAATCATGCAATAATACTAGTAGGGGTGATGTAATGGTACCATTCATGCTATATTAGTAGTAAGAATGATGTAATCATGCTATAATAGTAGTAGGGATTATGAAATGGTATCATTCATGCTATATTAGTAGAAGGTGTGACGTAATTATGACAATCATGCTATATTAGTAGTAAGAATGATGTAATCATGCTATAATAGTAGTAGGGATTGTGTAATGGAATCATTCATGCTATAATAGTAGTAGGGATTATGTAATGGAACCATTCATGCTATAATAGTATTAGGGATTATGTAATGGAACCATTCATGCTATAATTGTAGTAGGAGTTATTTAATGGTGCAAGTCATGCTATATTTGTAGGCGGAGTGACATAATTGAAACAACATGTTATATTAGTAGTATGAGTAATGTGGTGGCACCAATCAATCTATATTAGTAGGAGTGATATAATGGTACCATTTATGCTATAATAGTAGTAGGAGTGATGTAATAGTACCAATCATGCTATAATGGGGACTTCAAATGAAAACCTTAAAAGTGTGATAGAAATTACAATAACCATGCCATTGTCTAGTAACCTGTCAATAAACGAAAGAAAACAAATATTGTTTTTAAGGATGTCACAAGTGTTAAGCACGTGACATCACGTGCAGACGAACATGATGACGTCATAATGTCCGTTTAAAGATGAATGTCGCACTTTTTACATGCGTCAAAGAGGAGCAGCGTTCTGTTATCCATATTTTAATAAGTGAAGGGGTAAAACCTATAGAAATTAATCGGCGAATGAAGGTCCAGTATGGTGATGCATGCCTGTCAGTCCAGCAAGCGTATGAGTGGAGTAGGAAGTTTCAAAACTGAGTGACTTCTGCGACACACTGTTCAAGACCAGGTCAGGCACACCGAGTAGTGACAAAGATAATTTATTTTTACAGGAATCAATCCAAGCAATTTATCGGCGCTGAAGGACTTGCATTGAACACTCGGGGGATGCGTGGTCTCGAGGTATGGTGTCCGCCTCGAGTGCTGGAGGTCCCGGGTTCAAGCCCCGGTGTGAAGCGGGATTTGTTCACGTGGACTTCTAGTAATAAAATTTCCCCTGGTCTCTGGGTAGTGAGATCGGACACCCGTGTGTATTGTTGCGCATGTAAAAAATCCCTTGGCAGTTGAAATCGAAAAAGAGTAGCCTAACGGCGGGGCAAAATTTCGAGTTAAAAATCTACCCAAAGTATTTCAGGATCCTCGCCGTGCTACGGAGTTCGTGCACTGAGCTGAGTTTCTCCAAACTCAGGTTTGAGTTAGGAGAAGAACGGAGCACTTATGGGTTACACCCGTGTGCCGTGATGTTGATCCATCGACTAGACTAAACTAAACTAAACGGTGGTGACTACATCGAAAAATGATACATGTGTTCTTTACTTTTTCAGAATATATTCACTCCCCCCCCCCTCACCCCCCCCCCCCCAAAAAAAAACATTTAAGGTTTTCATTTGAAGACCCCTCGTATAATAGTATTTTTTTTTAAGTTGCATATCCTTTACAATCAACACTAGCATTGTACTGTCGTTGTTGATATCTTGGCAAGGTTTACGTTCAGTAGTTTACCATCGCTTTCTGAACGACCGGCTCCTATACCAACACATTAAAACCAGCGCGACACTATCTGCTGCCAAATCTGTCACTACTGTATTTCGAACGCGGGTAATTGGCATTACGGATCGCGTCTTTAAATATTACAAAAGCGACAGAGAAGAGAAAATCGACAAAGTAGAGAGATGGACAGCCGATGACAGAGTTACATACTTTACCCTACCAGTTATTAGTCTTTAAATGTTATTTTGTTGTTTTGAAAACTATCGTCATCCAGTGCCTCGCCGGCTGGCCTGGGCGATCATGCTTCTCCACAAATTGCGATCATCTGACGGCAGGATCAATTCGTATGCTAACTCGCTTCCGTGCCTTGACACAAGACTGACAAGAATTTTCTCACACTGTCTTTCTCTATCTCTCTTTCCAATAATCTTTCAGCTTGTCACAAATTATAGGGAATAATATGAACTTTTTGACCTTAAAGGTTTGACATATGCCAAAATTCGAAAAGTGTCTTGTTCATTTCAAATGAGGATACTTTGTTCCAGGGGTATACCCCGTGCTGGGGTAATATGAGAGAACATAAAGGAGAACTAGCTGAGTTTCTGTACCAAAACTTCCTTCGGTGATATGATGAAACTATAGGAGAATTAGCTGAGTTGCTGTATTAACACCATCTTTAGTGGTATGAAAGAAACTATAGGAGAACTAGCTGATTTGCTGCATCAACACCTCCTGCGGTGATATGATGAAACTATAGGAGAACTAGCTGATTTGCTGCATCAACACCTCCTGCGGTGATTTGATGAAACTATAGGAGAACTAGCTGATTTGCTGCATCAACACCTCCTGCGGTGATTTGATGAAACTATAGGAGAACTAGCTGATTTGCTGCATCAACACCTCCTGCGGTGATATGATGAAACTATAGGAGAACTAGCTGATTTGCTGCATCAACACCTCCTGCGGTGATTTGATGAAACTATAGGAGAACTAGCTGATTTGCTGCATCAACACCTCCTTCAGTGATATGAAATAAACTATATGAGAACTAGCTGATTTGCTGCATCAACACCTCCTTCGGTGATATGATGAAACTATATGAGAACTAGCTGATTTGCTGCATCAACACCTCCTTCGGTGATATGATGAAACTATATGAGAACTAGCTGATTTGCTGCATCAACACCTCCTTCGGTGATATGAAAGAAACTATATGAGAACTAGTTGAGTTGTTGCAACAACACCCCCTGCGGTGATATGATTAAACTATAGGAGAATTAGCTGAGTTGCTGTATTAACACCATCTTTAGTGGTATGAAAGAAACTATATGAGAACTAGCTGATTTGCTGCATCAACACCTCCTTCGGTGATATGAAAGAAACTATAGGAGAACTAGCTGATTTGCTGCATCAACATCTCCTGCAATGATATGATGAAACTATATGAGAACTAGCTGATTTGCTGCATCAACACCTCCTGCGGTGATATGATGAAACTATATGAGAACTAGTTGAGTTGTTGCAACAACACCCCCTGCGGTGATATGATTAAACTATAGGAGAATTAGCTGAGTTGCTGTATTAACACCATCTTTAGTGGTATGAAAGAAACTATAGGAGAACTAGCTGAGTTGCTGCATCAACACCCCCTTCGGTGATATGAAAGAAACTATATGAGAACTAGCTGAGTTGCTGCATCAACACCCCCTTCGGTGATATGATTAAACTACAGGAGAACTAGCTGAGTTGCTGTAGCAACACCTCCTTCAGTGATATGATGAAACTATAGGAGAACTAGTTGAGTTAGCAAAGACCTTCTGCTGTAATAGTAATGAGCATATAGCAACACTATCTGAGTTGTTACACTGAGCTAACACCTACTATTGTGACAGTAAGCAGTAAATAGCAACATTATTTCAGTTGCTACATTGCGTTAACACCCTCCAGTAACCTGGAGGAATATATTGCAGCACCAGATGAGTTGTTGCAGTGGTCTAACACCCCTAGCAGTGATGTGGTGAATATATTTATTAGCACTGGCTGAGTTCTATGATAGCAGAGAGCATATAGCAACACGTTTTGAGATGTAGCACTGAGCTAAAACCTGCTGCAGTGATATGGTGAAGTTATTTGGACCACTAGTTGAGCTGCTTGCACTGAGCTGACACGGCGTGTAGTGATGTGTTGAAATTATATAGGAGCACAAGTTGAATTGTTTCACTGAGCTAACACAGCGTGCAGTGATACGACGTAACATACAGGAGTACAATTTGAATTGTTTCACTGAGCTAACACAGCGTGCAGTGATACGACGTAACATACAGGAGTACAATTTGAATTGTTTCACTGAGCTAACACAGCGTGCAGTGATACGACGTAACATACAGGAGTACAATTTGAATTGTTTCACTGAGCTAACACAGCGTGCAGTAATACGACGTAACATACAGGAGCACAAGTTGAATTATTTCACTGAGCTAACACAACCTACTAGTTGTGCTGTTGCACTGAGACGGCCTGCAAACATCTGAGGAGGCATACTAAAACATATTTGAGTTTCACATAGCAATAAAAATAGTTCTTGAGTCTAATCACTCATTTAAACCCGATTTACGAGAAAATGGAGCGGCTTTATTTCACTGTCCAAGAAATCACTTTCAATATTGAGTATTTTTTACCAATTTTAGTATCCGTCTGAAGCTATAAGAGGTTTTGGGATGAAAGTCGCTGAGAAGTATATGTTTACACTTTTTTCTAATAAGCAATACTTTATGGTGGTTACTTATGGTGAGACGATTCAAAATATTTTCCTTAGTCTGGTGGAATGAGAAGATGCCAGTCTGGACATGTCTGTGCCCACTCAACAGATAAATTCATATTAATGTTCCAATGATTCCTAGCACCAGAAGTCCCCCAACAAATCATTTTTTTTTTAAAATCAGTATTTCAAAATTCAATATTAAGAATGTACTGAACTGAAAGGATAAACAAGCAAGTCTACCCATACACACACACACACAAAAACTCGATTTTGGAGACGACTGGTTATTGAGACAAACGAAATTCGGAAAATGAAATATAAGGTACATATAAAAAGACATTAAAGTCTAGGAGAGGCAATAACGAAGGTTATTGTGCCGTGGAGGCACGGAGGTTGTGTTAAATAATGTACACGTGACAGCAACAGAAGCAGAACATTTGGCTTAAGACAGAGAGAGGTTTTGAAAAACTGTTCGGGGGTAGACGCTCTGCACAGGACTGACCGTTCAATGAGGATTTTAATTATGATGTCAGTTTCAAAGATTTTATTTTCGCTCTTTCCATTTGAACTCAAGCGTAGTCCAGTGCACTGGACTAATGTTTGTGTGTGGATTAGCTTTCTATATTACCAGTGTCCTTTGCCATTTGACGAATCCACTCTGACATCAGAAGTACTTACACTTGTAATTTACGTCGACAAGTCAACAACGAGAAGTCAACATGTTAGTCCAACTGACCAGCGTAGGGGTCACTTAAAGTGCGGTATCAGCAAACCCGATAATAAACAACGAGTGTCATAGATTATTTGTGTAGGGTAGTTTCTCCCCTCGTGTAAGTTTTGTTGTGGTTTATCTTCTGATATATGGACATTTCACACCCACCTCTTAATAACGCGAGCTAGTATATTGGAAGTTATATAACTTTACATCATTATCCCCATATCTTTTATACTGATAGGTAAATACTAACATTATGGCAGATAGAGGGGCTGAGTGGTGTCTGGCTCGAATGCTGGAGGTCCGGAAGTAGTTATAAATGGACGTTTCGGTTATGATTTGCCGGAGCCTCCGGCAATTGACCTTGACCTTGGGTGATTTTCACTCCCCCTCGGTCCTATAGTTGGGTGGTGTAAGGGGTGATATCTAGGTCATATCTAAGGGCGATAATTCTAAGATTTTATGTTTCTAAGGGCAGATAACTATTGAGTGGGAGTATAAAAATTTTAATTAATTATTAAAAAATAAAATAAAATAAATAAAAAATAAAAATAAATAACGACGGGGTGCGGGGTGGTGGCGAGGGGGTGGGCGCGTGGGGTGAGACTAGGCTGTTCAGGTTTAAACACTATCATCACAGGGTTACAAATGAAAACCTTAAAATGTAAAGATGGTCGATATTATTGATGTTAGCGGGTATAGCTTAGTGAAATTAGTTGATAAGGGTGGTTATTAGTGCTTTGTAGAGTGTCGTAGTGGCATATACACTATCATCACAGGGTTACAAATGAAAACCTTAAAAAGTAAAAATGGCCGATAATATTGATTTTAGCGGGTATAGCTTAGTGAAATTCGTTGGTGAGGGGTGGGTAGCGGCTATTAGTGATTTTTAGAGTGTCGTAGCTGCCTATACACTATGATCATACGGGGTACAAATGAAAACATTAAAAAGGAAAGCTGGCCGATTTTAATGATTTTAGCGGGTATAGCTTACTTAAATTTATTAAGGGGTGGGTAGCGGCTAGTAGTGCTATGTAGAGGGTCGTAGTGACTTATTCACTAACATAACACGTGTTACAAATGAAACCTTGAAAGCTAAAGATCGCTGATTGTAATGGATATAGTGTAGTATCATTCGGCGGTAAGGGGTGGGTACCAGGTATTAGTGGTCAAGCAGTGGTCAAGCAGTGGTCAAGTGGTGGTCAAGTAAGGAAAATTTTAGGGAAAAGTGAATGTAATGATATGATGATGCTTAAAGGGTGGTAAATTAGTGATCAAGTAGTGGTCAAGTGTTGTCAAGTAAGGAAAATTTTAGGGAAAAGTGATTGTAATGATATGGTGATGATTAAAGGATGGTAAATTAGTGGTCAAGCAGTGGTCAAGTAGTGGTCAAGAAGTGGTCAAGTGAGGAAATTTTAGGGGAAAGTGGTTATAATGATATGGTGATGATTAAAGGGTGGTAAATTAGTGGTCAAGTAGTGGTCAACCAATGGTCAAGTAGTGGTCAAGTGGTCGAGTGACCACTTAAATTGTAGAGGACGATGTCCCTAAGATTATGGTAGTGGTTAAAGTGATCGATGACCTGGTCAAGTAGCGGTCAACCAGTGGTCAAGTGGTCGAATGAACACTTAAATTATAGGGTATGGTACGTGTAGTGAAACGATGATGGTAAAATGGTCGACAACGGGGTCAAGCAGTGGTCAAGTAGTGCTCAACCAGTGGTCAACCGCTCAAGTGAGAAAATTGTAGGGTATGGTACGTGTAGTGAAACAGAGATGGATAAATTAAGTAGTGACATTGTCAAGTAGTGATCAAGTAGCGGGCAAGTACTGGTCAAATGGTCGAGTGACCACTTAAATTGTAAGGGAAAGTACGTGTAGTGAACCTGTGTTGGTTAAAGTGATCGATGACGTGCTCAAGTAGTGGCCAAGTAGTGGTAAATGGTCGAGTGACTACTTAAATTGTCGGTGAAAGTAGGTATAGTGACATGGTGATGATCAAGAGTTGGTCAAGTGGTGCTCAAATTGTGGTCAAGTAGTGGTCAAGTAGTCGAATGACCACTTAAATTATAGGGTATGGTACGTGTAGTGAAATGGTGATGGTAAAATAAGTAAGGACATAGTCAAATAGTGGTCAAGTACTGGTGAAGTAGTGATCAAGTGGTCGAAGGATCACTTAAATTGTAGGGTATGGTATGTGTAGTGACATGATGATGGTTAAAGTGATCGATGAAATGATCAAGACGTTATGCCGACTGCTAAGTTCAGGAAATAATGTCCTTACTATCGGCAATTTCCCTGACAGGAGCGCCTCGAGCACTGATTTTGTATTGATCAATAGCACCTAGTGGTACAGTCGACACACATGGACAATAGTTACAGCCGGTCAAAGATGGTGTCGCACCCTATCACACATGGGTAATTGCTACAACCAGACTACGTCTCATTCGCTAAAACTGGTCAAATATGGACTTGCAGTCGATCCCATGTGTAATGGTACATCCAAGAAAAGGCTCACTGACTAAAACAATCAAAGAATTCCCTGCTTCCGATAACATGTATAATGGTATAGCCAGAACACGGGGTTAATGATTCAACCGGTCTAAGATGGCGATGGATCCAGTGACACGCATAACGATACACGTGGAACACGTCGCTAATAAACGAAATGTTCAAAGACGGCGGCGAATCCGGTCACAGGGGTAATGGTACATCTTAGACACGTGGTTAAGAGGGAAACTATAGAAAAAGGGTGTCCTATCGGTTGTCGAGTCAAGGAACCTAACGTATGATGATCACTGTGTATAGGAGTGAATACACTGCATAATCAACATTGCATCCGAAGGCTAAAAGGGTCACCCTTCTCTCTCTCTCTCTCTCTCCTTTCTATAACCGTGTAGTCCTAGTGTTATCCGGTTACACCAAAGGACACTCGGGCATCAATACAACATAAACTGGTCTCGAAAACCCCATACGCGCATGTAAACAAATCACCACAGTGTCCGACTAAGCCTTTCTCATATTCATAGTACAGAGCTGTGATCACAGAGGCTAGTCGGGGAAATCGTATCTGTACGTAACAACTATCGGGTCATACAGCGACGAGTGGGTAGTGGGTGTTAACAGATGCACACAAACACAACAAACTGCCCCGATTCAACCTTAGGCAATGCACGTAACATGACAGGTCACATGTCCGCCGAAATAATCAGCGACGTTATCACGTATCAAATTAGATAGCCACACTTTCATTTCCTTTCTATGTGTCCATAGTGTCTTTACATCTTTCTCCAGAAAACCATTTCCAAGACCAATATATGTTTTTTGTCAGTGTATCTGCTCAGTGCCACACTTCACAACCAGACAAAAGTACACGTTCTATGTACCACTTCAACCGTCAAATAAGAAAATATGTTAGACAAAATATTAAAATTATTGGTCAAATACAGAAATATATCACCCAAACTTATAAAAAGTAGGAACATATGTTAACCAAATGGAAAATATCTTAGCCAAATAGGAAAATTTGTTAGCCAAATAGAAAAAATATTGACCACGTAACGATATAGCTTGTCCACACTTATGAAAAGTAGGGAAATTTGTTAGTCAAATGAGAAAAAAGATTGACCAAGTAACGAAATACCCAAACCAAACTTATGAAAAGTACGAAACTTTGTTAAGCAAGTATGAAAATGTATCGACCAAACAGAGAAATATATCACCCAAACTTATAAAAAGTAGGAACATATTTTAACCAAAAGGGAAAATACCTTGGCCAAATAGGAAAATTTGTTAGCCAAAGGAGAAAAAAGATTGACCAAGTAACGAAATTCCCCAACCAAACTTATGAAAAGTACGAAACTTTGTTAAGCAAGTATGAAAAGGTATCGTCCAAACAGAGAAATATATCACCTAAACTTATAAAAAGTAGGAACATATGTTAACCAAATGGAAAATATCTTGGGCAAATAGGAAAATTTGTTAGCCAAATGGGGAAAATATTGTCCAAGTAACGAAATATCCCCCAACAAACTTAGGAAAAGTACGAAACTTTGTTAAGCAAGTATGAAAAGGTATCGACCAAGTAGAGAAATATATCACCCAAACTTATAAAAAGTAGGAACATATGTTAACCACAGAGAAAATACCTTGGCCAAATAGGAAAATTTGTTAGCCAAATGAGAAAAAAGATTGACCAAGTAACGAAATACCCCCCCCCCCCCTCCACCCCCCCAACAAACTTATGAAAGTACGAAACTTTGTTAAGCAAGTATGAAAAGGTATCGTCCCAAACAGAGAAATATATCACCAAAAACTTATAAAAAGTAGGAACATATGTTAACCACAGAGAAAATACCTTGGCCAAATAGGAAAATTTGTTAGCCAAATGAGAAAAAAGATTGACCAAGTAACGAAATACCCCCAACAAACTTATGAAAAGTACGAAACTTTGTTAAGCAAGTATGAAAAGGTATCGTCCAAACAGAGAAATATAGCACCCAAACTTATAAAAAGTAGGAACATATGTTAATCACATGGAAAATATCTTGGCCAAATAGGAAAATTTGTTAGCCAAATGGGGAAAATATTGTCCAAGGGACGAAATACCCCCCAACAAACTTAGGAAAAGTACGAAACTTTGTTAAGCAAGTATGAAAAGGTATCGACCAAACAGAGAAATATATCACCTAAACTTATAAAAAGTAAGAACATATGTTAACCAAATGGAAAATATCTTGGCCAAATAGGAAAATTTGTTAGCCAAATGGGGAAAATATTGTCCAAGTAACGAAATATCCCCCAACAAACTTAGGAAACGTACGAAAACTTTGTTAAGCAAGTATGAAAAGGGATCGACCAAACAGAGAAATATATCACCCAAACTTATAAAAAGTAGGAACATATGTTAACCAAATGGAAAATGTCTTGGCCAAATAATAAAATTTGTTAGCCAAATAGAAAAAAATATTGACCACGTAACGATATATCTTGTCCACACTTATGAAAAGTAGGAAAATGTGTTAGCCAAATGGGGAAAATATTGACCACGTAACGAAATACCCCCCAACAAACTTAGGAAAAGTACGAAAACTTTGTTAAGCAAGTATGAAAAGGTATCGACCAAACAGAGAAATATATCACCCAAACTTATAAAAAGTAGGAACATATGTTAACCAAAGGAAAATATCTTGGCCAAATAGGAAATATTGTTAGCCAAATAGAAAAAAATATTGACCACGTAACGATATATCTTGTCCACACTTATGAAAAGTAGGGAAATTTGTTAGTCAAATGGAGAAAATATTGACCACGTAACGAAATACCCCCAACCCCCCCACCCCCCCCTCCCCCCTCCCCCCCCCCCCTCCCCCCCCCAAAGAAAAACTTAGGAAAAGTACAATAACTTTGTTAAGCGCTAGTAATGAGAAGTGTATCGACCAAACAGAGAAATATAGCGCCTAAACTTAAAAAAGTAAGAACGAGATGTTAACAAATGGAAAATATCTTGGCCAAATAGGAAAATTTTGTTAGCCAAATTTGGAAAATTGTCCAAGTAACGAAATTCCCCCAACAACTTGGAAACGTACGAAAACTTTTGGTTAGGCAGTTATGAAAAGGGATCGACCAAACGAAAATAATCACCCACCTTCTAAAATGTCAGGAACCCTAGGTTACCCAAATTGGAAAATGTCCCTTGGCCAATAATAAAATTTGTTAGCCAAATAGAAAAAATATTGAGCCACTTAACGAGTATATCTTGTCCAACACTTTATAAAAGTAAAAATGTGTTATACCAAATGGGGAAAATATTGACCACGGTTACTAAATACCAACGAAATACCCCGCCAGAAACAAACTTAGGAAAAGTACTGAAAACTTTGTTAAGCAAGTAATGACAAGTATCGACCAAACAGGAAATATATCAACCGCAAGACTTATAAAAAGTATGAACATATGTTAACCAAACGGAAAATATCTTGGCAAATGATGAAATAATATTGTTGGCCAAATGAAAAAATATTGACCCGGTGTTTAACGTATATCCTTGTCCACACTTATGAAAAGTAGGGAAAATTTTGTTAGTCAAAGGGGAAATATGACCACGTAACGAAATAAACCACCCCCCCCGCGTCCCCCCCCCCCCCCCCCCCCCCCCAAAAAAAAAACTTAGGAAAGTACAAAACTTTGTTAAGCAAGTCTGAAAAGGTATCGGCCAACGGAGAAATATATCACCCAACCTTATAAATAAGTAGGAACATATGTTAACCAAAATGGAAAAATGCTTGGCCAAATAGGAAAATTTGTTAGCCAAATGGAAAAACTATTGACCACGTAACGATATAGCTTTGTCCACACTTATGAAAAGTAGTGGAAATTGTTAGTCAAATGGGGAAAATATTTGACCACGTACGAAATCCCCCCAACCAAAACTTAGGAAAAGTACGAACCTTTGTTAAGCAAAGTATAGAAAAGGTATCGGCCAACCAGAGAAATATACCACCCAACTTGTGAAAAGTAGTAAACTTTGTTAGCCACAGTGAAACAAACATAGGTCAAGTAAGAAAATTCGTGATAGCCAAATTTGGGGGTGAAAAGTTCCGGCCCAAATACGGAAATTGCTCAAGCCAAACTTATAAAACGAAGGAACATTGTTATTCGAACGGGAAACGCTATTGAACAACTAGGAAAATGTAATAGTCAAAGAGAAGAATATTTGAACAAGTAATGAAATATACATTCAAACTTTGAAGGATGAAGTCTTGATACCAAATGTGAACATAATCACTCAAATAGAGAAATAGCTATGCTCGCCCAACGTATAAAAAGTAGGAAATTGTCGCCAAAGGGGAAAAGATTAGACCAAATACAGAAATATCTCGACCAACCTTATAGAAATCTAGGAAAATAGAGCCCAACACAACTAAAAGGCTGCTAAAAGTTATTAAAAGCCAAACTTATAAAAATAACCAAATAGGAAAAACATATTTACCAGTACAGACAATATCAATCAAACTATAAACTTGTCGTCCAAAGTATAAAAAACAAAGAAAGGCTGTCATGCCAGTCTAATAAATATGTTTGGAAAGTAAGTCGACCAAGCTCAGAAAAAGAAAAGAAAAAAAAAGGAATACCAAATATGACTTCCTTTAGTCTTGGTCGACTTACTTTTCCATACCTTTTCTTCCCCATTTTACTAACAATTTCCCTACTTTTTTCATAATTGTGGACGAGCTATTATCGTGTACGTGGTCATATTTTTTTCTATTTGTCTAACAAATTTTCCTATTTGGCCAAGCTATTTCCATTTTTGGTTAGCATATGTTCCTACTTTTATAAGTTTTGGTGATATATTTTCTCTGTTTGGGGCCTATACCTTTTTCATACTTGCTTCACAAAGTTTTGTACTTTTCCTAGTTTTTTGGGGGGTATTTCGTTACGTGGTCAAAATTTTTTCCCCCTTTGACTAACAATTTCCCTACTTTTCATAAGTGTGGACAAAAAATATCGTTACGTGGGCAATATTTTTTTTATTTGGCTAACAAATTTCTATTTGGCCAAGTTTTTCCCCCTTTTGGTTAACATATTTCCTACTTTTTTTAAGTTTGGGGGATATATTTCTCTGTTTGGCGATACCTTTTTTATATTGCTTAACAAAGTTTCGTACTTTTCCTAAGTTTTTGGGGGGGGGGGGGATTTCGTTACGTGGTCAATATTTTCCCCCTTTGGCTAACAATTTTCCTATTTTCATAATGTGGGCAAGATATATCGTTACGTGGTCAAATTTTTTTCTTTTGGCTAACAAAATTTTTTATTTGGCCAAGATATTTTCCTTTGGTTAACATATGTTCCTACTTTTTATAAGTTTGGTGATTATTTCTCTTTTGGTCGATCCCTTTTCATACTTCTTAAAAAAGTTTTTGTACTTTTCCTAAATTTGTTGGGGGGGTATTTCGTTACTTGGGCAATATTTTTTCCCCTTTGGCTAAAAAATTTTCCCATTTGGCCAAGATATTTTCCTTTTTTAACATTGTTCTTTCTTTTTATAAGTTTGGTGTATATTTCTCTGTTTGGCGATACCTTTTCATACTTGCTTAAAAAAGTTTCGTACTTTTCCTAAGTTTGTTGGGGGGTATTTCGTCCCCGGCAATTTTTCCCCCTTTGGCTAAAAATTTTCCTATTTGGCCAAGTATTTTCCTGTGTTAACTATGTTCCTACTTTTTTTAAAATTTGGGGGTATATTTCTCTTTTGGCGATACCTTTTCATACTTTCTTAAAAAGTTTCGTACTTTTCTAATTTGTTGGGGGTTTTCGTTACTTGGCAATTTTTTTCCATTTGGCTAACAAAATTTTTCCCATTTGGCCAAGTTTTTTCTTTGGGTTAACATATGTTCCACTTTTTTTAAGTTTGGGGGATATATTTCTCTGTTTGGGTTTTTTTAATTTTTGCTACCCTTTTTTGGGGGGGGGATTTCATTTAATCTTTTTTTTTCCTTTGGGTAACAAATTTTCCCATTTGGCC
>JACEFZ010009927.1:0-63300 GCA_014155875.1 Cepaea nemoralis
TGATAGATAATTTACAGATGGATAAAATAGAGCCAAAAGACTTATGGAAGTAAAGTTCAGCAACGGACAAGCCACTGGATGATGATGAATTACAAATATCTGTCCAGAACAACGAAGATTGGGATAGCTAATTGAATTACTTAGTGTCAGGTCCTAGATTTTGTAGAGATACCGTATAACAGTAGGCAGTACGATCTGCTTTCTGTTAGCGCCGAATGTTGGGTGGCACTCACCAAACCTGACATTCCACATAGTATCAACAGCTTCGGGCGGAGGGGCGCAATTATGAGGGTACAAATCGTATCCTACTGCGAGGAAATGCAACCTAGAGACTAAATGTCATGGCAAGGCAGACCAAGTCCTAAGCCTTGATAGGCAACTGGTCTAGGATCGAAGCTCCGACAGGCGGACAATTAGAACATTGCTTTGCTGATCCGACGACTTCTGCAGCTTGTCTTGTTTCAGATGTACTGATGTTACCTTTCCTCTGGAGTAAACTAGACAAGCCGAGAGAGAGAGAGAGAGAGAGAGAGAGAGAGAGAGAGAGAGAGAGAGAGAGAGAGAGAGAGAGAGAGAGAGAGAGAGAGAGAGAGAGAGAGAGAGAGATCGTGTTGCATGGACAACACATGGTCTCTACAATTCAGCCCTGGGCTAGCTGTGGAGATGTATGACTCCATCCCTAGACTTAACTGGTCTCGGGATCAAAGCGAGAGGCAGCAGTTACGAGTTGTAAGTCCTTGTCAGTTAACATTGGCAGGGGTGCAACGAGATTTCTCCTGACAGTGGGCGACGCCTACAGATGTCACTGATCAACTACCACCCAACTCAAGCTGGGCATCCCTCAGTCAGTTAGTTAGTTAGTTAGTTATCAGTTGGGGTATCTTCGTTGCACTCCGGACATGTCCATAGGTGCTCAGATCCTCCCCCCAGCATATGCATCAGCGTCCGGTGGCTAATAGTGCCAGTTCTGTGTTGGTTGACGAGGCACTTTGTTTTCCCGATGTACCTCTCGCGTCTGGCTGTGCCGATTCTTACTCCCAGGTCTTTCATCCTGGAAAGAGATGTGGAATCACTGGCGTCAAAATCCTCTGTTCTCGCCATATCTTTAAGGGCGTTAATAACATCGGCACGATCCATGGGCTGGCCATCTACAGGGGGTGCAGAGCCAGCCAATTTATCAGCTCGTTCATTTCCCTCGACTCCCGCATGTCCCGGGACGAAGATGAAGGTGACTTTGCGGACAACAGACTTCCGCAGCGACTCAGTCCACTGTCTACGTACAGATCCAGCTTCGACCTTCTGAATCATGCTCATTGAATCACTTAGTACACACACGTTGGTATAATGCTGTGATTCCAGCCATATGAAAGCCTGTGTAACTGCCATCACCTCCATCGTCATGCTGCTCGTGGTCATAGAGTGGGCACCACGGATTCTTGAACTGTTCGGCCCGCTGAACGGGCTGTAAATGCCCACGCACTTCTCTGCTGCTTTACAACAGATCCATCTGTATAGATGAGCACTTAGGGGCTATCTGAGTGATCATAGATGAGCGCGTTAACCTCTGCATTGACAGCGGCAGGGTTCTGCTCTCTGCACCGTCTGTTGAGTGTGATAATGCAGGAGAAGGTACACTTAAAAGCTGGAGGCACCGGCACCCATTCCTTGCCGGGGTTGATACTGGTAAGACTGCAGACCTGTCCGACGACATCTTCCGCCCGACCCATCCATGATTTGCCCCTCTTTAGATGGGTGCTTGGAGCTAGGACTTCAATCTGCATAAAAAGCTGTAAAACCAATGCACAGGGTACTAAGAAGAAATATAGAAAGACGGCTGTGATTGATGCCAAGCTCAACCGTCTTAATACTGATATTGCTGGCTTGCAGGAGACTCACCACTCAAAGGAAGGGTCACGCAGGAAAACAGTAGAGGGCAGGAAGAAACAAGAAATGGAGTGGGCTTTGCAGTTAAGAATTATGTACTAGAATGAATACAATTTCAGCTGAAGGTATTTAAAGACATATCTCTGCGCTTGGCAACCTCTTGTCGTGTTACCACCATTATCGCAGCATAAGCACCGACACTCATTTTCTCTGACGATATCAAGCATTCCTTCTTTGGGGAGTTAGACTTTATGATCAAGGCAGTTCCAAAATACGACTACATTTAAAGCTCAGTGATTTTAACGCTCGTGTGGGGAAGGATTCGAGTTCACGACCAGTGTGTCTTGGAAAATACAACATTGGTTGCATGAATTAAAGTGGACAAAGGCTTCAGGAAATCAGACCCCTTCCAAATAACATCTGGCTTGAAACAGGGTGATGCACTATCGCCGCTACTCTTCAATCTGGCTCTAGAGAAAGTTGTAAGGAAGGTAAAGGAGGAATGTGATATTGGAGGAACATCCAAGCTGCTTGGTTATGCAGATGATATAGATATTATAGGGCAAAGTGAACAAAAGACATTAGAAATATTGACTCACTTAAAGGAAAAAGCCCAACAGATGGGGCTGGTTATCAACCAAGATAAGACAGAATATATGGTAATTTCAAGAGACGGAATGGCTAAAAACTCTGGCCACATACAAATAGATAATATGACCATTAAAAGAACGGAAACATACAAATACCTGGGTACAATCTTCAACTGCTCCAACAACATAAGGGAAGAAATACAAACTAGAATCAACTCTGGAAATAAGATATACTATGCACTACAACATCTACTAAAATCAAAGGCGCTATCTCGTAACACCAAAATCACAATATACAAAACACTGATCAGACCAGTTGTGCTGTATGGCTCTGAAACCTGGAGTACAACGAAAGGAGACGAAGCCTTGTTACAAACCTTTGAGAACAAAATTTTAAGACGCATCTTTGGACCCATTAGGGATACACAAAGTGGAGAGTGGAAAAGAAGAAGTAACAAAGACATTTATGATTTGTT
This sequence comes from Cepaea nemoralis, assembly GCA_014155875.1. NCBI lineage: Eukaryota > Metazoa > Mollusca > Gastropoda > Stylommatophora > Helicidae > Cepaea > Cepaea nemoralis. Next base: position 2,951 of record JACEFZ010009927.1, read on the forward strand.
TAAGTCCCCGCTAATCACTGGTATCATGAAGGCTAATAGACTACAATGGCTGGGGCATATAGAAAGAATGGAAGATAATAGGGAAACAAAACTCGCTTACACTCAGGAAATAAATGACCGTAGACCCCGAGGTAGACCAAGAAGGCGGTGGAGAGATAATATACATACAGACCTACAAGCACTTGGAATCAACGACTGGCAAGAGAAGGTCCACCAGAGAGACGAATGGAGACAGATTGTATTTGCAGCAAAGAACCTCAATGGCTCGGAATGCTGAAGAAGAAGAAGAAAGGCTTCTGGAGCATTGCACCAGAAACGACCCAAGTATCACAAACTCGTATTTTTAAACAAAAGAGTGGCAAAAAAGTCACACAGAAACACCAAAGTACCGACTACTGGAACCAGCTGGACCTCATCATCACAAACAGACAATATATGAATCAACATGTGTTGCTTTCGTCAATCTCATAAATGCATTCGATTTGGTCTTTCTGAGGGTCTGTTCAATGTGCTAAAGAAGCTCGACTGCCGGTCAACTCTTCTGTCCACCGTGGAATCCTTCCACACAGACATGAAGGGTATAATAAAGTAGGATGGTGCATCTTCAGAAAAGTTTGAAATCAAGAGTGGAGTTAAGCAAGGTTGGTTACATTTCCTCCCCCCTCCTCTTTGGAATATAATTTTCACTTCTATTAAAATATGCCTATCGTGATCAGAATGGTGGAATATACGTTCACTCACGCTCAGGTTGCGGCCTCTACAACGCTCAGAGATTAAAGGACGAGACAAAAAAATAGAAGGGTACTGATCAGTGAGTTGATTTTTGCTGATGATGCTGCAATTACAACCCACTAGGGGAATAATTACGTCTACTGTCTGAATTTTCTAATTTGGTTTAATAATTAGCAAAAAGTAGTCTTAGATCAAGACGCAAATGGGGGTACCATCAATCTTTATTGACGACGCAGAGTGGAGACAGTTGACAATGTCACATATCTCAGCAATACATTATTCCGTGGAAATGTTAATGCTATGAAACATCGAGATGAGGAACTAGATGCATTGGTTGCCCTTGTGTTCACAAATTATCCAGACTTGCAGCTTCTCCGGAAGATAACGCACGTGCGCACACCGCATGTATTACGCAGCAATATCTACAGCAGAAGAATATTGTGACGATTGACTGGCCTGCCCTATCACCAGGCATGTCCCATATAGAACATCTGTGGGACGAGCTTGGACGCAGTCTACAGGCAAGGTTCTGCAGCTAATCTGCAACAGCTCGAAGCTGTTCTTACACGTGAATGGGACTCAATTCTCCGGATTTCCTTCAGAGGCGTGTGCGTTCTATGCTGAGCCACTGATAAACTTGTTTACAAGCACACGGTGGACATAACAGCTACTGAGGATAGTGTGAATGTATTTTTCTTATTGGCTTCATTTTTGGTTTTCTACCTTGCATGCACAGAATGAATTGAATTTTATAACAATTAAATGTACAAATGAATGACCAGCAAGGATTCACTGGGAAATGAGTAAAGATTCAAAATATGTAAACTTGCAAACACTTATATTTATATTTCACACTATGTTCCTGGAGTATACAGATGGTGCGTTTTTAATGCGCTTCAGTGTGTGATCTTTTTGAATAATAATAAATGACAGTTGTGGCAATGTGCCTAGGAGATCAATGTTGGCTTAATTAAAGCAACTTTACCGAACCAGTGTTCACACTTGCTAGACATTCTAATCCTGCATTTGACTGGCACCTTGCCGCCTTGACAGACGATAGTTTGTAAAAGGAGTTATACCTCTCCATAACACAAAGCCTGGGCTGAATTTAGAGACCATATGTTGCCCATGCAGCACTGATCCCTCTCTCGGCCTGTCTAGTCTACTCCAGAGGAAAGGTAACACCAATACGTCTGGAACAAGACAAGCTGCAGAAGCTGCCGGATCAGCAAAGCAATGCTCTAACTGTCCGCCTGTCGGAGCTTCGATCCTAGACCAGTTGCCAACCAAGGCTTAGGGCCTGGTCTGCCCTGCCATGATATTTAAGTCTTTAGGTTGCATTTCCTCGCACTAGGATAAGGCTTGTACCCTCCCACTTGCGCTCCTCCGCCCGAAGCCGTTGGCACAATGTGGGGTTCGGGTTTGGTAAGCGCCGCCCAACATTCGGCGCTAACAGAAGCAGGTAGTACCGTCTACAGTCATACGGTAGCTCAGTCATATCTAACCAAGACCTGACATCAATCCTGCATTTACTACGAATATAACAACACAAGATAGTAGGTGACGGGCACACACTAAGACAGAGAAGCAGCAATAAATATCAACGTAGACAAAGAGCAAAGGCGTATCTACACTTATGGGGGGGGGGCGTGTGTGTGTGTGTGCGCGTGTGTGTGTGCGCGCGTGCGTGTGTATGTACAAGTAATCAGCTAATCAGTAAGAATATGAAACATGTGATTAGCTAAATAACCCCGAAGTGCTTCACACCTCCTCACTCACAGTTTTAACACAGTTAAGCAAGGGAATACAGTCAATAAATGTTAGCCAACTGTACCAGCCAATGTTGATTATTATGGTCATGTGGACCCACTTGGGTGGAGAAAATGGTAAACAATAGGCCAATAAGTGTGCAAGGAGAACATTCTGTTAGCTTACATCAGGTGTAGTATGGTGCCGAGTTAATACATTTCGCCTATGGCTGGTCAGTATTGTACCATCTGAATGCTTGGCGAAGTGCTGCTGAGCTAAACTGCATGGAATATAACAGATCTGGGTTCCAACGAAACAGTGGTGAATGACAAAGATAAAGAGGAACCCTGCCAGGCCTGCATCCGAGAAAGTCGTCTAAATTACAATGGGCCATGTAGACCGCACTATGAAACACCTTAATTATAACCAAGGCGGAAGAAGCACGTTGAACTAGGTGGACATTTTTGTTTTATTTTGTTTCTACATATCGCGTCGGATCGGGTCAGATAAAATAGACACTGTCTGTGTAGGTCAGGTGGAAAGATTATCAACTGCAGCTTCTGATCCTTGGCTAGCAGAAATCAGATGTGACAAGGTGGTGTTTCTGGTGGGTTTATGTGTTCCATTTGTGTAACGAAGGTTAAAAGGAAAGGCCATTTATGTGTAATTATCTTCTTCTGGGGAAAGGTGGACGCAGGACACAGAGGTCGATTCTCATGTAGTGGCAATTGTATCTGGGGTTGAGGGAGATGAGCGTCAGGCACCGGAATGCGTGTTCTTCGAGTGATGGGTGGTGTTTCGTCTGGAGGTAAGAGTCAGTGCTGAAGTGTCCTACGTGCTTCTGCGTTGTGTTCTGTGCGGATATTTGATCCCTTTATCTGTGAGCATGTAGCTATTGACAACCAACTGCCTGTCTGACAAAAGGTCGTGTCCTCGTCTATAGACAGACAGATAGATGTGTGAATATGCCATGTAGGGAGTATGGTAGGAGGTGAGTAGGTAGCCTTCTCTCTCTCTCTCTCTCTCTCTCTCTCTCTCTCTCTCTCTCTCTCTCTCTCTCTCTCTCATACACACACACACCACATGCATGCGCGCATACATAATACATACATTTTCAATGTTATACATACATACACACGTGCATGCTAGCGGGCAGGCAGGCAGTCAGATAAGTGATTTACGTCTTGGGAGTGCTCTAAAGAGTTCTATGGGATTAATGCAGTCAATAAACTGAAATAAGAGGTGCGAATGTATTCCACAAACTGATGACATACACATTCACATACCGAAAGGGGAGAGAAAGAGAGAACGCGCGAGACAGAGGCAGAGATAGAGATAGATAGATAGATAGAGAGAGAGAGAGAGAGAGAGAGAGAGAGAGAGAGAGAGAGAGAGAGAGAGAGAGAGAGAGAGAGAGAGAGAGAGAGAGAGAGAGAGAGAGAGAGAGGTGATACTCACACATCTTGAAAGTCCTCTAATGATTTCTGTGGTGTGAATGCATTCAATAAGCCAATGATCTGAAAAACAGTGAAAACACGATATCTGAATTACTTCAATCTACTCTTCATTCACTAGTTAGTTAGTTAGTTAGTCGATGTTTCATCTTCACGGCAACGGGTCGTCCCCATTATGCTCCGTTCCTGTGCCAGTGAATATCTTCACTAGTTAAAGTTAAATGCGATATGCAGGTATATAAATAAAGATGACAAAGGGGGAAATGAATGGCGGCTGCTGAATTCATATAGCAAATTTCATCATAAATGCTTAATATATCATTCAGAACGTATTTTATTTCAACAAAAACAGTGAAAACACGACAGCTGAATCAATCCAATCTATTTTTAATTCACTGAGTTAAAGTACCATATGATATATAGATGTATAAATAAGAAGACAACTGGTGGGAAAATGAACTGTGGCTTTGAACTAACTGGCAAGTTTCATAGACAATTAACAACTCGTTCAAAACGTATAAGATTTTCTCAACAAAAATAGCAGGTCGAATACATTCACAAGAATTGATTAGCACTCACATAAGTAGAGGAAATAAAAAAAAAGGTTAGAGGACACACTAGACAACGGAACAATTTTAAATTACACAGTGGCAACTCTGAGATTCGAATTATGTGCACATCGTATAGTGTCGGTTTAGGGGAGTGACAGACATGGCTAATGAAGAAGTATGGGTGTCTAATTGGACGTTCTTCGATGTGCACTAGATGCCTCAGGGAAGACTTGCCATCATCTAGAGTTGACAGGTTCAAATCTCGATGTGGCCGCACTAATTTCAATGTTATACTGTCTCGGTGGGTCACACCACAGCTTTCAATGTTATAGTGTCTCGGTGGGTCACACCACAGCTTTCAATGTTATACTGTCTCGGTTGGGTTGGCCACAATTCAGCCTTCAATGTTATACTGTTTCGGTGGGCTACACAACAGCTTTCAATGTTATACTGTGTCGGTGGGCCACACAATAGCTTTCAATGTTATACTGTTTCGGTGGGCCACACAATATCTTTCAATGTGTATACTGTTTCGAGGGCCACACAATAGCTTTCAATGTTATACTGTTTCGGTGGGCCACACAATAGCTTTCAATGTTATACTGTTTCGGTGGGCCACACAATAGCTTTCAATGATATACTGTTTCGGTGGGCCACACAATAGCTTTCAATGTTATACTGTTTCGAGGGCCACACAACAGCTTTCAATGTTATACTGTTTCGGTGGGCCACACAATATCTTTCAATGTTATACTGTTTCGAGGGTCACACTACAGCTTTCAATGTTATACTTTTTCTGTGGGCCACACAATGGCTTTCAATGTTATACTGTTTCGGTGGGCCACACAACAGCTTTCAATGTTATACTGTTTCGGTGGGCCACACAATATCTTTCAATGTTATACTGTTTCGAGGGTCACACAACAGCTTTCAATGTTATACTGTTTTCGAGGGCCACACTACAACTTTCAATGTTATACTGTTTCGGTGGGCCACACAATATCTTTCAATGTTATACTGTTTCGAGGGTCACACTACAGCTTTCAATGTTATACTGTTTCGGTGGACCACACAACAGCTTTCAATGTTGTACTGTGTCGGTGGATCACACAACAGCTTTCAATGGTATACTGTCTCGGTGGCCAAACTACAGCTTTCAATGTTAACTGTGTCGGTGGACCACACAACAGCTTTCAATGTTATATTGTTTCGAGGGTCACACTACAACTTTCAATGTTATACTGTTTCGGTGGACCACACAACAGCTTTCAATGTTGTACTGTGTCGGTGGATCACACAACAGCTTTCAATGTTATACTGTCTCGGTGGCCATACTACAGCTTTCAATGTTAACTGTTTCGAGGGGCACACTACAGCTTTCAATGTTATACTGTGTCGGTGGACCACACAACAGATTTCAATGTTATACCGTTTCGAGGATTCACACTACAGCTTTCAATGTTATAGTGTGTCTGTGGACCACACAATAGCTTTCAATGTTATACTGTGTGGGGGATCACACTACAGCTTTCAATGTTATACTGTGTCAGTGGACCACACAGCAGCTTTCAACGTTGTACTGGGTTGGTGGACCACACAACAGCTTTCAATGTTATACTGTGTCGGTGGCCGCACTAAACTTTCAATGTTGTACTGTCTCAGTGGTCCACACAACAGCTTTCAATGTTATACTGTCTCGGTGGCCAGATAACAGCTTTCAATGTTATACTGTGTCGGTGGACCACAAACCAGCTTTCAATGTTATACTGTGTCGGTGGACCACACAACAGCTTTCAATGTTATTCTGTCTAGCGTGTTCGCGAATTTCTACTGTTTTCCTCTATCTATTTCAATGGCCTCGTGGGTCTCCGAGCATATATTTTTGGGGGTGGGGGGGGGGGGGGGACAAGGGGAAAGGGGGAGACAGAGTGAGGAAGGGAAGAGGAAGGAAGAGAGAGAGAGGAGAAAGAGAGAGAGAGAGAGAGAGAGAGAGAGAACGAATGAAACTAACTTTATTTCAAAGGGTAACAAATTGGGCACGCAGGCCGTCTTTACATTCGGCCCTTCGATCACGCATCTTTCATTCATCAAATATGCATGTTAATTTACATTTTTACACATCCCCCCCCCCCCCCCCCCCCCCCCCCCCCCCTCAATTTTTTTCCCCACCCCCACCATACCTCCACGCACTCACACAGATTTAGGCAAACTATACATGCTGCCACCCACCCACTGATCCCCCACCCACACACATTTCCCCACGAACACAAACACCCCCCACCCACCCACATAATTCCGCCCCCCACCCACACAGATCTCCCCCCCCCCCCCCCCCCCATACACACACACTCGCAACCACCCAGTAAAACACACATCACAAAATCACACACATACTCCCGTCAACCCACACATCCCGCACCTATCATCACATACATCCCGCACCCTCACAATTTCCCCTACCCACACACACATCAGCCAACCTACACCCACTCACCCACCCAATATCCGCCACCTCTCAACTACACATCCCCTACCTATATACACATCCCCACCCACAAACACATCTCTCCACCTGCCCACACATATCCCCCCACTCATAAACACCCAAAAACACACACCTCCCATCCACACACACCCAACCACCCACAAATACCCCACCCACACACATCCGCCGCCCATACACATCTTCCCACAAACACACACATCCCCCAACCATACACTCATCTCTCATACACATCCACCCACCCACGTACTCATCCATCAACCAGTCACACCCACACATCACCCACCCGCCCATCAACACATGCATCTCTCATCTACCCTCCCACCCACACACACCCCAACAACCCAGCCAAACACACATCCCCCATCCTCACATACATCCTTCATCCACCTGCACATCCCACACCTCCCCCACCTCTCACACATCTCCCCTCCCACACAAAACTCCACCCATAAACACATTCCCCTAACACACACACATCCCCTACATGCATTCCTCATACACATCTCTCACCCACACATCTCTCACCCACACACACATCTCCCCACCAACCCACATATCCCCCACCTAAAAACATCATCACCACCCACACATACACCCTCCACCCACCTACATTTACCCCATCCACACTCACACACTCCCACCCACACAGACATATCCCATTCACAGACACCCCCCCCCCCCCAATCTCCTACACACCCATTCACCCACCCAAATACACATTCCCTACCCACACACCCACCCCAACGCACCAACACCCACATACTTCCAATAATCCTCCCAAATATCCCCCCCCCCCCCACACACACACACATCCCTCACACATATACATCCCCCACCAACTACACACCCCTTCACCCATCCACACATCACCCATCAACTCATACACATCCCCGACACACAACACCTCCACACATACATTGTCCACACCCCCACACATCCTTCACATACACACCCATACAAACATCCTCACTTCTACACACATACATGAGAGAGAGAGAGAGAGAGAGAGAGAGAGAGAGAGAGAGAGAGAGAGAGAGAGAGAGGAGAGAGAGAGAGAGAGAGAGAGAGAGAGAGAGAGAGAGAAAGTAGTGTGCTTGTCTATGTGTATATTTGAATGCGTTCGTCTGTGCGCACATGTTTTTAAAGTACAGTAAACAATTTATTTTGAGCCAAGATAAGTATCAATTTGCAGAAAGGTATTAGTAGAAATATAATTAATTAAGACAAATTCGGTGACAACACGTTGAGGCAATTAGATGCAAAAAACAGAAAGCAATATGCTGATACATTTAATGGAGCTATCGAGTTCGTGCCTTGTGCGATGCTCTCGACAGTGTCTGGCCTTTGCAGGACGTCGTCATGACATATGACATTCATGATATTGAAATCTGTGTTGGCCTATGCAGGACGTCGCTAACAAGCCTAGCTGAAAAACAAAATTTTGAAAAAGCTTTGTGTGATTATCTTGGAAATGTTACGTTCAGTTGTTTATCATTGATTTCTGAACGACCGACGCTCACCTTATTGTGAAAATCAACACAAAGTGGTCTGATTCCGGAATTATATAAATGAGCTGACCATCCCTAGGCCATCGACGTCGACTCTGGGATGGTTCGTGTCGAAAATTTGAAGTTTAAAAAAAAACAACAACCCCAAAATCAATAAAATCACTGAGAAATTTAATGTTGCGTGCCCTTTGCAGGACGTTGCGATCAACCCAAGATTGATTATCTAGGCAAATTTTACGTTCAGTAGTTTGCCAGTGCTTTCTGAACGAGAAGTCAACGTTAAAGACCAACTGACCGGTGTGTGGCATGGCAACACATGAAGAAATTAGAAGAACATAATTCAAATTCAGTGACAACACATGTATAGGGTAGACTAGTGCAAGTGATATCACATTCCTACATGAGTGGCACCTTGCCGTCTTGACAGACGATAGAAATTCAGTGACACCACATGTAAAGGGTAGACTAGTATAAGTGATAACACATTCCTACATGAGTGGCATCTTGTCGTCTTGACAGACGATATTTTGTAAAATGGAGGTATACCTCTCATAGCACGCGGCCTGGGCTGAATTTAGAGACCATGTGTTGCCCATACTGCATGATCCCTCTATCGGCCTGCCTAGTTTACTCCAGAGGGAAGGTAATATCAATACATCTAGAACAAGACAAGCTGCAGAAGCTGCTGAATCAGCAAAGCAATGCTCTAACTGCCCGCCTGCACAAGCTTCCATCCTAGACCAGTTGCAAACCAAGGCTTAGGGCCTGATCTGCCCTGGCATGACATTTAGTCCTTAGATTGCATTTCCTCACCCAAGGACAAGTGCATGTACAATTCAAATTGCACTCCTCCACCCGAAGCCGTTGGCACAATGTGAGGTGTCGGGTTTGGCGAGCGCCGCCCAACATTGTACCGACTACTGTCGTACGGTAACTCAGTTATAACTGACTAAGACCTGACCTACACATCCCTATATAAACAACTGAAAAACCCAGAGTACCAGCTAGAAAGAAACACTAAGCAAAGAGCTCAAGCTGGACTCGCCGAATATTCAACAGCATGCGGTTACAACAACTAAACAATAATATGAGATTGGCTGCAATAACACACAGGCGCGCACTTCTGCATGCGTGGATAAAACACACAAAATCTCTCAAGCTACAAGGATTTATGTGCATGCTTTGTCCTAGCAATATTTCAGTTATGGTCTTGGCATCGTGGTTACTCGGGTGTCTGGAAGTGGGTGACATCCTAGCAAAAAGTAATAATAAATGCTAGCATCTAGAACAAATGTCATGACAACAAGGTAAGGTGGATTAAACAGCTAGAAAAATGCCACGACAACAAGGTAAAGTGGAATAAACAACTACAAAAAATGTCATGACAACAAGGTAAGGTGGATTAAGCATCCAGCTACACAGGAAATCGCGCTAACTCCCAGGTCGTCGGGGTCTGACCTCTGGTTGGTATTTTGGCCTCTCTCTCTCTCTCTCTCTCTCTCTCTCTCTCTCTCTCTCTCTCTCCTCTCTCTCTCTCTCTCTCCTCCCTCTCTGTATGTGTGTGTGTGTGTGTGTGTGTGTTTTATAACTGTTACTTTATATCGTTCTGTTCCATGATTGTTACCGTAATGCTTTCTGTCTCAAACATATGTTCTTTAACGCTCTATGTTCCAGTCATTTGTTACCTTTTTCCTGGCACCGGCTACTTGAACTTTGTCCATAATTGCTACTATAACTCTGTCTGTTCTGTTATTGCTAACATAACTCTCTTCGCTATGACTGTTAGTTTAACGCTCTTTTTTTTCTGTTCTAGACATGTCCTACTTTAACACTTTCCGTCTCTGGAATTTATTAATGTAACGCATTCTGTATCGGCCGTGTATTATTTAAACTCTTCCTGTCCTAAAAATGCTACTTTAATGCTTTCTGTAGCAAAATATTTAATCCTTTAACTCTTTCTATAGTAAGTATTTGTTACTTTAACTCTTTCTGTGGTAAGACTTTGTTAACTCCTGCATCAAGCAAGTGTTACATAAAGCGATACAAGTTGGGGGAAATGAACGATCAGTCATCCGTCTGTGAGCCGCTAACTCCCAGGTCTTCGGAGTTCGACCTCTGGTTGGCACATTAAAATGACTCTGCTCTGTGTGTGCTCCAGCCAGGGTCTAGACATCCATGATCTAAGCGTCTAGTCGGAGGGCTGGGTTATGAATAGAGTGACAGTTGCAATGAAAGAACTAGCTTAAAATCGACAGGGTCCGCTGCATTGCACCGGGTTTTTATCCCATATGGCTCAGTTTCTTTCCGCAGCGCGGAAAGCCTCGCACAAAGCACGAACTCCGTAGCTCCAGCGACGACCCTCGGGAGTCTCCGAAAAAATGCACTCGTGAAATGAAGGACGCGGCCCGGAATCGAACATACAACCTTCGGAGCCCGAGTCAGACGGCTTGACCACTTCACCACGGAGAATCCCGAGAGGGGTGCAATGTGTAATATTAGTAAAGACAGAAAATTTACAGAGGCACGGGGTAAATAATTTGTAAATTAACAGGAAAGTAGAAGGAATATATTTCTTACCTTATTTTTCATTTCCTTCTTGTTTCTTCAGCTGATGCTGATGCTGTAATGTTTAGGGCCTGCAATTCGTCTGAATAGTTGGAGCGAACTATCCCAGTAAGTGTGTACGTAGATTAAGGTCTGCGATCTGCTCAGACCTTAATCTGTGTCGGACGATTCCAGTAGGTTGATGATTGCTCTCGGCTGCATAAAATTCAATCCATCCTTTCTCCAATAGTCCTCTTCCTCTTTCAACACATGGTCCTGGCATTTTTTCCAGTAACTTTTATCAATATTTAATAGCGCGGACAGACAGACAGACAGACAGACAGACAGACAGACAGACAGACAGACAGACAGACAGACAAACAGACAGACAGACAGAAAGGTAGGTAGGTAGGCAGGAAGGTAGGTGGATGGGTGGGTGGATGGCTGGCTGACTGGGTGGGTGGGTCGGTCGGTCGGTGGGCCGGTCGGTCGGTCGGTCAGTCGGTGGGTCGGCAGGCAGGCAGGCAGGCAGACAGACAGACAGACAGATAGATTAGATTAGATTAGATTAGCTAGATAGATAGATAGATAGATAGATAGATAGATAGATAGATAGATAATTTATCTATCGGTAGGTCGGTCGGCCGGCAGGCAGGTAGGTAGGTAGATTAGATAGATAGATAGACAGACAGACAGACAGACAGACAGACAGACAGACAGACAGACAGATAGATAGATAGATAGATAGATAGATAGATAGATAGATAGATAGATAGATAGATAGATAGATAGATAGATAGATAGATAGATAGATAGATAGATAGATAGATAGATAGATAGACAGATAGATAGATAGATAGATAGATAGATAAATAGATAGATCCCCGCCAGGAGCCGGGCCGAGCCGTCTAGTTTATTTATATAATCACGTTTCATGAAAGAACCCACAGTTTGACGACACCTTGAACTACCCCATATAAATTCCCTCAGTCTGCCAAAAGCGAAAACCGCGCAGACAAATTTCAAAAACAGCGGGGGTTTGTCTTGTTGAAGCGGTAATACTCTTAAAATGATGGAATGAATGCGGGGGCAATAAAATATATACCGCATATAAACAAACATTGAAATCTGCTGTACAATCTCCAGAACAAAATTTTTTTGTTGGATGGACATAATTATAAGGTTATATGCTAAATCTCATCATTTTCCCTCAGTTGGTTACTGAGATATTGAATTTTATATTGAGGCAAAAAAAAACACACACACACTATAGAAGCAAAGACCTGCGTAATATCACACACTTCTTTCTCCATGCTCTGATGGTCGTGGTTTCGTTTTCCGACTGCTTCATTCAGATTCTGAGTACATCCCCCATATCCTATTTACAGGACACTGTCACCACCAGCACTGCTGTTGCTGATGTCTTGGCAAGTTTACATTCAATAGTTTTCCATTGCTTTCTGAACGACTGCTCCCATACCATCTCGTTAAAACCCAGCGCGATACGGTTTGCTGCCAAAGTGGTTGAAGATGTGTTTCGAACGCAGGTAAGCAGAATTATGAACCGCGTCCGTAACGAATTTGCCACGGAGACCGGCCTGAGTACATTACCCCCAGGAAACCCCGGTCATTGGAACTACGGAGTTCGAGCTCTGTGCGAAGATGACGTTAGGTGGCTTCCCGTTCTGCGGACAGAGGCCGAGCTAGACAGGACAACATGCGGTGCAATGACGCCAGTCCTCACGACTTTAACCTCGATGGGATCGGTGTCTTATCGGGCAACACAGCTACTGACGGAAGGCGATGGTGTAGAAGTATGCAAATTATCCGCGTGACCTTTTCGATTGGACGTGCAATAATTAAATGAAGACACTCATGGTTATTTGAATAAGAATCTAGGTCACCCACTGACCAAAAGCTAGTTAGTGCTGAAAAAATCGATTCACACGACGCAATTGACTGGGTAATCAAACTCACACCCTCCACTGAACATCGAGTTGGTGTTTGTTGACAATACCCAAAACCTGTGGCGGAAATATTACCAAACTAGGTCTAATCCAATCCATTCCGTATGTGCTGTCCTTAATCGTGACCTCGTTACATAATATGCTTCTCAGCAGGTGCGAAATGCTAGTACCGGTCTTGCACTCACTACTGGTTTCCGGGAAAAGGATAAGGAAATCTGCAACACAGACCCCGTGGACACGGTACTTTGGTACCAGGCTGAGAGAAAAGTCTCTTCATTCCGATAGTTGCAAGCCCTTTTCACAGATTATTCGATCTGAACGCTAATGCTTAATACTTAGTTAAAATTCAGTCCTCCAGAAGATTGACCAACATAATTAACAGTAGCAGGTCACCTGGAAGACTATAACCCCCAGCCATAAAAGCGCTCTCGAGCTGCTTTCAATAAAATACTGGGACTCCTTGGTGACAATGAAGATTGCATAGACATCCATCACACATCCTCGTCGCACACCTCTCCTGACAGGCTGGTCTAGACCTACTTCATCATCAACTTGTATGGCGGCATATTATTTTCAATATATTTCCTTTGCAAGCCTAAGGTCTACCACATTAACTTGAGTGCAGTAACTTTATCATGTCGGCGTGTATTACTCACTTTATGTCAGTGTCTTCATTCTGCCCCCAGACAGGTTTCTTGTAGTCTACCTTTTGATGTTGTCCACCCAAATGTAAAGCTAGCGTCCTCTTGCAAACTTCACCTCAACATTTCCCCGTGGCACATCTTTTAATAAGGAGAAGCTTTGTTTCAATGGCCTAAGTACCTTAATTGTCTAACCTTGATGTCATCACGACTGTTTTCTTCAATCCTAGTTTTTGTAATATTTCTTTGACTGTTTTCATGTCCACAATATTCTTCCTTTTTGTCTATATAACTAAATTTCCACAGCTACAAATTTACCCTCACGTATTTGTTTATGTTTCTATACACCTCGCGCGCACTCACGCACACACACTCACACAAACATTCCCGTAGCAGGAACCAGTGGCGAGTACGTGAAGTGTTAGGATCATCCCATTTGAAAGGCAGTGAGTGCACGCAGGAATATGTGGAAGTCCTTCCCTCCCGTAGCGATCGTTAATAGTTAGTCAACAGATCATCCTCATTGCACATCAAAGCATTCAGTCCATAAATGCTCGGATCCCCTCCTCAGTAAATCCCACAGCGTGTAGCGGCTCACGACACCGGTTCCGTGTCGATTTATTAATCTTCTTTGGCTTCCTGCGTATTGTTCTTGTTTGGCCACACCTCTTTTAACTTGTTGTTCTCGAAGTCTGACCATGACTGAAGATTCACAGACATCACTTGGTTCTCGCAAACGACTTACTTCTCGTAGAGCATTCAGTATATCAGCCTGGTCCATGGTTCGTCCGCCCTCCGCAGAAGCCTTACCTGCAAGCCTGTCAGCCTGCTCATTTCCTTGTACACCCGCACGCCCTGCCATGAAAGTGAAACTAATCATGCCAGCCGTGGCCGTTCCAGAGACAACAACCACTGTCTTCGGACCCACCCCATCTCCATCTTCCTGAGCATGCTCATTGAATCACTTAGGAAACATGCTCGAGTGAAGGTCTGTGTCTCGAGCCATGTTATTGCTTTACGTACTGCCACGACGTCAGAATTTTAATAGCCGAGCATCGTCAGACCGCGCTCATGCCTTATGTAGATGTAAAAACTGTTAACAACGTAACCGTTACACTAAGCAACACACAATAATGTAGAGTACAGGTAATACTTGATCATTCTTAGTCATAGCTCGTAGCTCCACTGATTCATAAGAGAAGTTGTTACGCACTGTTAAATGTTAATTCTACTATTCTTATTACATGAATACTCCGTTAAAATTCACCAAATGGGGTAAATAACACGATCTGACAGCCCCATTAAAACAGTGCGTAATTCCTAATGTAATTAGCAATTAATTTATAGCTGCGCTGGCGTCATTGTCAGTTGTTGAAGAAAAAAAAAAAACTAGCTATAATTTCTGATATTTTGGAGAAACCATTCATTATTTATAAAATGCAAATAATATTCGGCAGGTAAAAACGTTGTTTAATTGTCAAAGACAAGCATATTAATATGTTGTTTTACACTAGTTCTACACTATACAATTTTTGTTGACAATGCGAAAGAAATGGGTTTACTCTTTGACATCTTGAATATTTTCTGAAATAGCATCCACTACCACTTCGCCCAATCACTCATTGATTGCTTCACTCTGTTCTCTCGAGAAATAATGAGTATGCCCACGACCGTTCAGTTTCTGCTTTTGTTGTGTTACATTTTGTATTGATCTACTGGCAGGGAATGGCTGGCCACTATTTATTCCTCAGTCACAGGTTTGAGTCGGTAAGGTTTCGGAGGCGGTATTTCTCCTGTTTATATGTTTACATTGCTAACATTCGGGAGGCCAGGCCCTGGGGACGTTAATTCTTTCTCTATGGCCACTGTGTGCTGTTAATAGAGATTAGTGTATGCGGTCGCATCGTTGCTCCCATCGATGTTTATACGAAGGGGCGTCAATTGAAAAACTCAACAGTGTGATAGAAATTACAATAACCATGCTATTGTCTTGTAACCTGTTAATATTGTTGTTAAGGATGTCAAAAGTGTTCAGCACGTGCCATCACGGTGCAGATGAACACGGTGATGTCATAAGGACAGTTTAAAGATGGCCACCCAACTTTTGACATGCACCAAAGAAGAACAGCATTCTGTTATGTTTATAAAAAAAAAATCAATGACGGGGTAACGCTATATAAATTCATCGGCGAATGAAGGAATAATATGATGACGCATGCGTGTCAGTCCAGCAAGTGTATGATACGTGGAGTAGGAAGTTTTGACCCGCAATCAAATCCAAACGACGTGGACTTCTGAATAAAGATGTCCTTTTGCAACATGCACAACCCCATACTTCCCGTGCACCATTTGAGACCATCGAAGACCACTTTAAGTGTGTACCATAATAACCGTACTCGCCAGACTAAGTCCCAAGTTATTTCCACATGTTTGGACAACTCAACGAGTTATTGGGAGGTTTATGTTACCTTTCGTAGCATTTCTGTTTCCGTTCGTACGTCACTCGTCCATTTCTGTTGAATTGCTTGTTGTTAACCAGTAGGTTTAGGACAGAACTCCTGGCTTCAAAAATAACGATTGGTAAGGAAGCAACAACAAACAACAGGTTAACAGAGTGTGGGAGAACAAAAAGCTTACTGCCAAAACAAAAGCCAGGAGAAACGTTTAAACAGCTTTCATATGCGGTGTCTGCGAAGAATACTTGACATTAAGTGGCAAGATAAGATCACCAATACCGAAGTATTGTAAAGATCGGTTTGCTCCAGGTTCAGTCTTCGTTGACTTAGATCAATGGACAGTGTCCATTTCTCATTAGGACGAAGGTAGAATACCAAAGGAGAAATTTGGTAAATTGCAGATGGGTGAATAATCTCGGGGTCGGCCCCTATTACGGTTTGAAGATGTGTAAGCGAGACATGAATAATACAGGCATTGATATTGCATCTTGGCAGCAAGTCGCCACTGATCGCGTTGCGTGGAGGGAATAGATCAGGAATGGAATAAAGACAAAGGAGAAAAGTATTGCAGATATGTCATACACTGCGCGTATGTGATGTCATATGTGTCACGGTGGAAATGGCAATGTGGTCACATCCATTAATTGTGGATGAACATTTACTGCGCGAATTGGTCTTTCCAGTCACATTCGCTACCGCCATGGGTTGAAGTTATTATGCATTTTGTAAACCACAGTGTAAGAAACTAAAGTGGAGGGAATAGATCAGGAATGGAATAAAGACAAAGGAGAAAAGTATTGCAGATATGTCGTACACTGCGAGTATGTGATGTCATATGTGTCTCGGTGGAAATGGCAATGTGGTCACATCCATTAATTGTGGATGAACATTTACAGCGCGAATTGGTCTTTCCAGTCACATTCGCTACCGCCATGGGTTGAAGTTATTATGCATTTTGTAAACCACAGTGTAAGAAACTAAAGTCTGTCAAGACGGCAAAGTGCCAGTTAAGTATTGGTTTCATAGTAATAAGTTCTGTTTTGGTTCGACCGGTTATCCTTATAAATTGCGTCATGCCATTTACAATAGCGTCAGTTAGTCGCGGTTACAACTTCACGACAAAGGGTTATCCCATAACTGCCCCGTTCCTGTGCCAGCGAAAACCACACGCAATGCTCCTCACTATCCCATGTGAAAAGCGAAACAGACACCAGTTCCGACAAACTCAAACAGGGCGCACAGGCTTAAGGCGCTGCCAAAATGCCAACACAACAGTCTGCAACTAAAACTACAGTTCATCGTCGAGCCAGCAGTCGCCTACGCATTACAGCATAGGGTAAACTAGCTAATCCAGCAATGGGCCACTCGCCATTTTTTTCTTTTTTTTCAGAACATGCAGTACACAACACAAACCATCTTAGATAGACGAAAGAGCATTCTGCGTGAAATCCGCAGCTTACATTTGTGTGTTCCTGTCTGATTCATTAAACATACTTCGCGTTGTTGATTTGTAAATTATGCAAAAGGCAACTCGATTTGAATATTTTTTCCACTCGCCGCGCTGAGTGAAGGTAATAAAAGGAAGTGAGCAACTAAAAGGGAAGCAGTATTTGAAATTCGAGCCAGAAGAACTCATCACAGAGATTAATTAATCAATACGTCCCGGCGCCGAAGCTAGCCAAAAGTAGAAACAAAACGCCACTGATTGCCCGTGGGTCCCGGGGGAGATATATGGAGCTGGCTTTAAAACACCGAGCCCGTGAAAATGGGTATACTATTCAAGAGACAATTAAAGTAATCCCATTGCAGCGTTGTCAGATGTGAGTTAAAAAGGTTAGTTGCATAGCCTTTACAGGACGTCGCAGTCAACCCCAGCATGTGTTGGCTGTTTGTTGTTGTTCTTTTTTCGTTCGCTTGAAATATGTCTATAACTGCAATGTTGTCTCTTCAATGAATTTGACTGTCTTTTTTAGTTCACTCAGCGGTCCATAGAGTTTATCTTCCACTGTCGTCTCTCTAGGCCAGAAAGTTTGCCTAGACATGTTGTAATTTGGGCAGTCTTGGAGTATGTGCTCTGCTGTCTGCGACGCCAATCCAGATGTGCACATGGCTGATTCATTGAATTTTGTATACATGTGGTTGCGTAATCTATTGTGTCCTGTTCTGAAGCGCAGAATAATGACTTGTTCTGGTCTGTCCATAACATGGTAGTCGTCTTGCGCAGGTTGTGGTGGCTTTCTGACTGATTTGATCATTCTTTTCTTTTGGTGGTATGTAACGGGGACATCAAGCTGTTCTTCCTTTGCTCCTTCCTTAGCTGTTTGTGACTTCTTGGCAAGTTTACATTCAGTAGTTTGCCATTCATGTCTGAACGACCGGCACTCATACCATTTTATAAAAACCAATGCAAGACTGCCTGCTGCCAAATCCCCGCAGCTGTGTTTCGAACGCGGCATGCGGTACTACAAATTGCGCCCCTAACTTCTTCGCCACAAAGCCCGGTTGTTCAGATGTGAGAGAAAGACAAAACAAACTGGCAAGCATAGACCTGGCGTTCGCACATCTCCATACAGAAATAGATACCCGAAAACACAACAGAAAAACAGAACTGTAACATGACCGAATTCCAACACGTCTTGTAAAACTGCTAGAAAATCACAAATAGGCATTACATTCTGGGGTTCACTGCGACATCCTGTAAAGGATACGTAGCTAACACCAGTCAAATAAAAACTGTTTTGTTCCCTGTGTTGATTTAGACTTTGCTGAATGAGACCTTGTCACGAGGCGATGTGTATGTGTAAGGATTACTTATGAGTATGCTGTTAATCAGATGTATTTTGATGTCCATGCTGATATTTGGGTATTTGAGCAGCGGTAAGAGCATGCCTTCTGGCATCTTATTGCCATCTCACTGCCACGTCACCCATCTTCTGTGAATATACTGTCCAGGTATTTGAATTTGGGAGTTTGATACATCTCTGTAAAGTGAGAGTTATAGCTGCACTAGATATTATTAGAAGGCAGCAAGTTAAATGGTTTGGCCATGCAAGTAGGTTACCAACTAACAGTATATCACAACAAGCAATGATGTACAGACCAGAGGGAAGCAGAGGAAGAGACCGACCACGTAAACGATGGACGCAGGGAATAACAGAGTCCATGGGAATATCGATATATGAAGCCCATAAGCGGGCACTCTCCCGCTGTTTATACTTCACCTCGACACCGCAAGGTACAAGAGGAACATGATGAGATGAGATGAGATACATCTTTGAGACGTTGAACGTTAAGTAGATTGGGCCGTCTAGCGATCTTTAAAGCTTCTGCTTTAGATATGCTGATTTTCACTTTGTATTTCTCACTTGTTGTATTAAGTGTTGTGTGCTTTTGTATTTTTCCCTCAGACTTTCAACCTTCCCCCCATGAAACGTACCGCCACTCTGCTGAATGGAATAAGCCTATTCCATCGCTCTAATGTGTAAGTCTGTTCTGATATCTCTTGCTTTATAATTCTGTTTCATGTTGTCGTGTCCTCCTTTAAAGTGTCGTCCCTGGAGTGAGGAGATCCGACACCCACATTATAATATTATTTTTTTTCCCCCTCAATATTCTGGAGAATCCACCAGCTTCCGTCCAACACACTCCATCAGCCTATGGACACCTTTTCCTATCACTCTCACACTGTCGTACTATGCCCCCTTCTCATACTTCCCCAACGCAACATACTCAACAACTCTTGCTTCTAGAAATTAATAAAGAGTAATTTATTAAAATAAAAGTGTAATGTATATGAGACGTGTATGTGAAGAAAATGTGTGACGTGTTCTATAAAGTGTGTAGACTCTGTCTCTCAGACATCAACTCAGTCAGCTGATCACAGCAAAGATAGACCACAGCACGTTACGTCAGAACAAGTACGTCTCACCCGTTGCCGGAACCATCTTGCCGGATAATGCTTTGCCTCTGTAGACCTCTGGTAATCCAATTTCATGAACATCCGAAATAGACACGGTGGTATTAAGAGTTAATCAGGGACCGGTTGCACTCTACACAATGTCCGTTCCTAATGTTCCTAAACAAACTGCACAAGTCTTTTGCAGTGTGTACACAGTCATTAATGTAATTGTTACTGTACTGGATCCTCACTCGTGTCTATCTAGCCTCAAGTATAATGTCTTGTGTTCTATTACACGAGATTATATAACACTAGGTAACTATTAGATTGTTCTCCGGTAGTTACTACTGTCTGATGCTGTATGGTGCATCTGTAATCATCACTATGTGTGGTGAATCAACGTCCTTTTAGCTTTTAGTTGCTTTCTGTATGCAACGTTATTGACTCTTGAACTGGTGTTCTCAGAATGGGTTTTTTAAGTCTTTCCCAAAACTTGTTGAGTTTCCTTGGATCTGGTAGGGAACCTAGGATAGAAACAACACATCTGGTGATAGTACTAGTCACTGATCCCTTCGGCTGAGTGTAAGCCTATCACCTTGCTTAATGATCTTTAGCTAACTAGACTTAGTCATAGAGCAGATTAGCTACCCACCTAGAGTCGAATCAGGCTATGACAAAGAAAACTATCAGCACACAGAATGCGGAACCCCGCCCACCAGGGACACCTACGGGAGGATCCCAATATCCTTCATTACTCAACTAGTTAAAGCTTATCAACACTTCACTAATCTATTCTAGCTAACAGAGCCAAGTATCACTTCCCTACTCTAGCTAGTTTCCACTAACAGTGCTAATCATCACACTATAGTTTAACAAGGCTACTGCCTAAAGTAATTATAACGAATATATTATAAGTTATACCTTAAATGGCACTACTGCAGTCCTATAAATCATATCTACATCTGCCATATAGGCACGTGTAAAATTAAGTCACTAATTAACACACGGTAGATATTATTCCACTAGGCGCTGCAGTGCCCTCACTCCGACTAGAGCATTATTCAAGTCCACCCTAGTTGATCCCAACTCGAGTTTATATGGCAAACTACCCAAGTTGTCCACGTGGACGTTATCCTTTTCGCCCCACACAGGTGTTATTTGGACATATCAGCCATTTGCAAGAATCTATTTTCCTGGCTTTAGTCCTGTCAAAGTTGTCAGTAATTGTTAAGATTTTCAAACAAGCCAGCAAGTTTATGTCTACTTCCAACAAAGAGTTGCAAATAACCCCGTCAACTTCTCGATGTGCCGGAAACCAAGAATTGACAGATGCACTGTTTTCCTGTCTCTCGCTGCCAATTCCGGTTTGTCTCTGACTGTTGACAACTGTCAAGCTTCTGTTCAGTGGTGACAATCCCAGCAGCCATTTCCGTCTGATGTGTTTATGACTTGTCAAAGTGATATCTGATTCAGCGCACTCACTTCCTCCTCACTCACCACCAAATGTGTATATGGGCTGACCTGATGTAACCTGTGCTGTTTTTCCAGTACGGCTGTTGTGGGCCTAGAAAATACACGCCCAGCAAACGTCGGTATATTTATCTGTTTAACTCATGGCAATCTCGCGACACATGTGCCAATCAACACCTCTGTTAGTTTATCTCAAATTAACACAGATGACATGAGAGGTTTCATGCCATTACATTGCATTTACAATGTAATGTAATGTAAATGCAATGTAATGGCATGAGAGGTTTTCAAAGCATTCCATATGTCTGCATTGTACGTGTGAATGTTCTACTGTAGTTAAATTTTCTTTCCACCGTATGCTTTCTCCTGCGGAGAGCAACATTCTAAACTCACTGGAATAACAACAACACAACAACAACAACAACAACAACAACACCAACAACAACAACAACAAAACTATATATCATTAGAGCACCAATATCATGTATTTACTAAATATCATTTACGTGGCGCCGCGCTACAGTAGGGTTTCGACAATCGCCTGCCACCTGATGGTCGTTAGTTCAAAACCGCATCGGGGCGAATGTAAATCCGACTGGTCCCTCGCGTCTCATCTCATCGTGTTCCTCTTGTACCTTGCGGTGTCGAGGTGAAGTATAAACAGCGGGAGAGTGCCCGCTTATGGGCTTCATGTATTGATATTCCCATGGACTCTGTTATTCCCTGCGTCCATCGTTTACGTGGTCGGTCTCTTCCTCTGCTTCCCTCTGGTTCCCCACGTCGAACCAGCCTAAAACGGGTACCAGGAAGTGTCTTGGGAAGTAAAGTTGACTGGCGTAATACCAACCACATCAACCACCGGATGCCGATTGGTCTATGTAAATATGGATTTACTGCCATAGGCTCAATGAGCCTTAAAAAGGGCATGTAAAAGGGTCATTAAGTGCTTTCTTTTTTCACTTGCATTTATATAATCAATCGCATATCTGTGGCATATTTCTACAAACACTGATGCAGGTTACCAACACGAATTGTGTAAAATACAGGGGTGTAAATCATTATATACCAGAAGACATGATAGAGAGAAGCTATCGGATACACTGGAAAAGTCAACATTAGAAATGACCACTTCATCCATCCATACATCTGGCAGTTAACCTTTCCTTGTGCATCATAGGTTAATTCTCTCTCTCTCTCTCTCTCTCTCTCTCTCTCTCTCTCTCTCTCTCTCTGTCTCTCTCTCTGTCTCTCTCTCTCTCTCTCTCTCTCTCTCTCTCTCTCTCTCTCTCTCTCTCTCTCTCTCTCTCCCTCTGTGTACGCGCGCGTGCGATAGTGCGGTGGTCAGTACACTTGAGTGATGGCCGAACGGTCATGTGTTTGAATGCCCATCAAGGCATGGATTTAAAGAAAAAAATTAGCCTGAGCTTCCAGGTTGACCAAGACATAAAATGATACCAGGCAATTGTCTGAGTAGTAAAGTCGGCGTTCGTGATTACCACACTACCTGCTGAGTACTAATTGCTCTACAAAAACACAAGGTTAGCACTATATATCAATAGGTCTCGAGGTTTCGAAAGGGTCCTTTAATGTCTTACTCTCAAGGTCGATGAAACGAGTCATATGGTCTCGAACAACCGATATGTCAAACCTCTCTGTCAAGCTGACGCCGTGACCCCTTAACTCAAATAAAAGAATCATTCTTACACGGGGGTTACAAAGTAACTAGCCTAGGGGAATCAGCGCTGCCTCTCCAGCCAACCACACCACCACTACAGTAATGATTACACATCCCACGTCTTGCACAATAGTCACAGCAGTGATGGGCTTCTTGTCTCCGCTCCTCGTTGCTGACAACATTCATTAGAGAAATATCATGTCATCTCCGAGTGGTAACTGGCAACTCGTGACACGGCGCTCACTAAAACCTCTCCCCGGGTGTTTCCCATTTCACAAGACTAAGGACTTTAATTATCTTTCTACTCTCACTATTTCAAACTGTGCGTATGAGCCGCGGTGGTATAGTTAGTCGTGTGATTGCCTGCTGACACAGTGGTCCGTATTCAACCCCTTCCGTGAAAGGATTCATTTTCCGACCAGTACGACTATGGGGTAGATCCGGTCTCATAAAATGGGGTAGTAAGCAATTTTCTGAGAATTCAAAACAATGTTTTCCCGTAGTGAATTTGAATAACGAAGACACAAACAATAGATTGCACGATTTATTGCCTGGCATATTTCACTGCATCTCGTCAGGTACATACTGCAGAATTCAGACAACATAAAGTAAAATTACTAGATAAATACTTAAGCTGAAATATACACATGCTCGCACAGTAATGTCAATTGTCTACCACGGTATTTTACACTTCAGCTTGAGTAATCCATCTAATCGCTTCACAGTTCTGAGAATTGCCTGGGAAGACGAGAGGCGACGACATACTACCTAATGACATTGCCTGGAATATGTGTCGCTCTACCCCTTTACACCGCCGACTGTCTCTGGCTTGGGAATACGTTATTTAATAATAGCTTTAACATATTTACGTCGCATAGTGTCTCTGCCGGTGCTGTAGCGTCGGGGCAGTGAACACGTTTCACAATGTGTGTGTGTGTGTGTGTGTGTGTGTGTTTGCGTGCTTGCCTGCCTGGGATAGGATGGATGGATGTGTGCGTGCATGTATGTATGAACTGCCTTCAATCAAACTGAAGGATACAAGCCAAGCAGCATCAAAGATCAACCATGATTTATACTCTTAAAGATATGTAAACAAACACAACGCTCGATTGATTAGGCAGGTTCAACAAGTACACGACTCACTGGGGGACTGGAACTTTGCCACACTGGGTCGACCCACAGCTGCTCCAGAAGGTCAGACGTGCGTGGGTCAACTATTCCAGTTCGCTTGTGGAAATACGATTCTTGTGATCAATCTTTCAGATATCGCTAGGGAGCAGACTTGTCTCTGAGACCATCTGTGTCATCGCGGGCGATGTTAGTCGACATCTTAGTAATGTTTCGTTTAAATACAGTTAATCCGCCTTCATCTAAACCTTCTTCTGGCATTGTTGTTGTTGTTGTTGCTGCTGCTGTTTGTGAAACCCATGGAAGACTCAGAATTAACTCTGATTTCGGTGCATTGGCGTGCATGTCGTCTGAGCCCCAAAACGAGTTTCCATCTATCGGAGTGATGAAGGTGAAGAGATGCTGTTAAGAGAATTTTATTCCAACCGATACCAAAGCACCCTCTCCACGGGAACTATAATGCAAAGCTCTCCTCCCCTACGCAAAGATCAGAAACCAACTGGTTGTGAAAGACTGTTATTGGAACTTCACGTGCTTCGATGCATATTATGATGTAACCAGGTATTCAGCACAGAACATACAAGCTGGTTTGAATCAGGCCTAACATGTTGATGTTTCCATCACATATTTTAGATATTTCCTGCCTACATTTACTTCACGGGTATTAGGTATTTTCTATCAACATTTCCTTCACGGGTATTAAGTATTTCCTATCAACATTTCCTTCTCGAGTTTTAGTATTTCCTGTCAACATTTCCTTCACGGGTATTAGGTATTTCGTTGCCAACATTTCCTCCCGAGGTTTAGTATTTCCTGTCAACATTTCATTCACCGGTATTAGGTATTTCCTATCAACCTTTCCTCCTCGGGCTTTTGTATTTCCTGTCAAAATTTCCTCCTCGGGTATTAGGTATTTCCTATCAACATTTCCCCTACGCGGTTTAGGTAGTTCATTGTCAACAAGCTCCCGTGCGAAGAGCACAAAGTCAACCAACCTCAAATATTTTATGGAAATGGCTGGCTTGCAGACATTCTGGACAAACAAGGGGGTTTAAAACATCCAATTGCGTCCTTTTATATATTCTGAACGCGGCGTTGATTCGATTTCTACCGAATTTCAGTTTCTCGCCCTTTCTCTTCTTGTCATCATAACCATATTCCCTCGGTACCTAATTCAATAATTCGTTCTTGGCCTGTGGTTAGAGCTGCTGACTGATATTGTTAGCAAAGAGCTGACATGAATACACTGTCGATTATTTGTCTCTTGTTTCCAGCGGGATGTGCGGATACTGTAGTATTGTTGATAGCTCGTACATTACTGTATTTACATCATAAAACGCTGACTGGCCGCGGTGATACGGTGATTGCATGCCAATACAGTGCTCCGAGTACAATCACCAGCAGTGGCAACAGTTTGTTTTCTTTTTTTCCTGATCAGTCTTATGTAGCTTCATTTTCTTACAGAAAAGAAGTATTGCGTGTTCTTTGCAGGATGTTGCGACATACTCCAACCCCACGTGAATTTACTAGGCAATTTTAAATTCAGTAGATTGGCCTTGCTTTCTAAAAAAAGAAGTCAACGTTTACAACCAAATGACCGGTGTAGGAAACTACCCCGATAGCCGCCGTTAGCGCCCCGGAAGTTTAAAAGCGGGCGTTTTTATCCATTCGATCGCTGACCTAAATTACGCAGAAGATATAAGAATGTTCTGAGGTTGTCTAAAAAAAAGAAAGGATACGATGAAGAAAACTAGTCACCCAACTTTATTATGCTCTGGCTTAAAATTTGTGAAGACTTACATTACTAGCTGGTGCGTTGGCGAAACGGTTAAGACTTTACGCTGACATTGGCATGAGCACAGTCTGACGAGGATTCGATAACTGGGCTCGCCGCCCGTTGAAAGACTGGCCACCTATTCCTCCGTGCACTCAAGCCTGAATAATGTGATGTTTCTAACGCTGGACATACTCAATTACACATTAACGCCGCCCCAACGGCAGGTTCTATCATGTGAGTGAGACACGCTATTGTTGTCTGTAGTTTTGTCATCCACGCCCTAACCCCCTTAGACACCTACCTACACAGTCATCATCAGGTGCCATGCCTATAAGCGTGGGCAGTACGTTTCGTCATCTCACACGATCACCAGAGTCGTGGATCAGCCACCAGCAATTTTTTGGACACGTTGTAACACGAGACAAAATAAACTAGTGAACTTGAGGACAACTGCCAAGATTAAGGGAGAAAAATAAGGGGAAGACAGAGGAGTAAATATCTGGATGGGTTGACAACAACTACATGGCTCGCTCTCACAGTAGTCTGGCAGATGCCGAGACAAATGTACTTTAAACAGTTCACGTTGGAAGCTGACATACAGTTTATTCCCGAAGGATGTACACCAAACAAACCTCCGCTCACTCAAATTTCGCGTTGTCAAGTTCGCATCCACTGTCCACTGTTGACCGAGTGGCCTCAATAACAACATGCACAGTCCATCTCGTGGTATGCTTTTGACACACTACAATCTCTGTCTGTCTGTCCGCCTGCCATTCTGCCTGCCTGCCTCTCTCTCTCTCTCTCTCTCTCTCTCTCTCTCTCTCTCTCTCTCTCTCTCTCTCTCTCTCTCTCTCTCTCTCATTCTCATACACACATACGCACATTCAAACGACTGTGATGTTCGTTGAAAATATATTTGAAATAAGATATAAGACGAAGGCACGCACGCATGCACACACGCACATAGATAATCTGGTCTATTTTAAATTACAGGTAATAGAAACAATGTTAATTCATGCGATGCCATTTCGATGAGATCGGCATCATCTCCGTCTGGTATAACAACATAAAATCAGAAACACTGAACCACTTCGATAGATACAGGTTTATTCCTACAGTATAACATTCGTCTCTCGTCTTTTTTAAGTTAGAAAACAGATTCGTTTTCCCCCAAATAAAGATACGACCAGTACCTAGTAATAACATTGCAATTTATTTAAATACTGACTCGGTGAATACTCAATCAAATAATCGATCAAGTGCCGTCTCCATAATGAAGGCTGGTTGCAATGTCTCTCAAAGACTGTTCCTTGCTCTGTTGAAATACTCGAAGAAACGGGCCGTTCATTTCGAGATGTTATCTTCCTATTTGAGCCGATGCTTGACTCTTGCTCACAAGCCTACGACCTTGTCCTCAAATATTATTTGTATAAGAGTATCATGCCTTTTGCCGGCCTCCCTGGCCCTAGGAGTTCACAATTTTCATCTTTACAATGTGAAGTAAGCCATAAAACAAACGTGTTAGTCATGTGAATAATAAACTAATGCGCAAAAAACAAGAACCAATTAAGGCAGACGGCCCAGCGTGCCCACTTTTCCATTAAGGCGACAATGAAGTTTATTCGCCCGTTCGAATTTCCTTCTTCATTGTCCAGATTCTGCCCATCTATTCAGTCCCCGAAAATGTGGTTATCTGACATGAAGCATAGAATAGCTGCCTCCATAACTCAGGGAAGAGGATGGTGCTCGGTAGCGGCGCCACCAAACATGGTAAATTCTCTTGGAAACTGGCTGTTCGCATGACTACTACTAATACTATTGATTGAAGCCACGTGTCATTTAGGGGGATGATGGCGCTAGGTTATCGATCATCACTAGCATTGGCACAATCAGGCATATCTTTGAACCGGCGGTGGGTGGGAGCACTGGTTGAATCGACATCATTATCATCATCAAGCGCGGGTGATGGAAAGCAAAGGCGATCAAGTTCCACTGACGGTGCCGTTTCTACACAGTTCTCCATAAATTGTATTCTTAACATTTTCAATGTTTAACTCAGCCAGCCTATTATTTCGTGCTATCTCGTTTGTCTCCTAATAGTTATGTGCTCTCTAAAAGTATTGAGGTTTTGAGAGATGTCACCATACCTCGTCAAAGGAATAATCCGCACTTCTCCCAGCGATAGAGGATGCGAACTATACAATGCTGTGATACAATGCAGCTCTGGATTTTCCACGGGGATAAGTGGGCACCTCTGTGATGCACTTTACTACTAGTGAAAGTACCACAGTGTAGAGTACACACTTACACTATAAACTTAAAGGATTGCTTGAGACCGAGGACGTAGGCCAAAGCCGTGTGGACTAGAAATGAAATGGGGAACACTACCATATTACACATTTCATGATACCCCTCAAAGCACCCGAAAAAAGGCCTGGAGATATTTTTCGTAAACTGCCATAGAGAACGATGTTAGTAGAAGTACGAGTAGAGGGGGTGGTAGCCGCAAGCCTGATGGAAGTACAGTCAACAGTTATGCCAGTGGGCGAAAGAAGCAAATAAGGACGGAAACATGGAATATATGTCAAACTGAAATAAATATGGTAGCAGTTTCAGAACACAGATTGGCGGGACAAGGTCATTCCGTGACCACAACAGGAGATACATTTCTATATGCAAAGAAATAAAGAGTGGAGAGCGTCGAGTAGTTTCCCATTGACAAAGAACGTTTCATCTTTCAGACATGCGCGGTGTGATGTAAATCCCCACATTTGTTTCAAGACTAGAGTAAGGTCTTCGATTGTATCAGGCCTTTGACTGCGTCCAACATCTGATATTGTGAAACATCATAAAAAATGTGGGGGTTTCTGGTACATTTGATTCACTTAACTAAGGTGTCAAGTCTTAGTCAGATATGACTGAGTTACGGTATGACAGTAGACGGTACTACCTGCTTTCTGCTAGCACGTTGGGCGGCGCTTACCAAACCTGACACCCCACATTGTGCCAACGGCTTCGGGCGGAAGAGCGCAATTTGGAGGGTACAAGTCTTACCCTGGTGCGAGGAAATACAACCTAAAGACAAATGCCATGGCAGGGCAGACCAGGCCCTAAGCCTTGGTTGGAGGCTGGTCTAGGATCGAAGCTCCGACAGGCGGACAGTTAGAGTATTGCTTTGCTGATCCGGCAGCTTCTGCAGCTTGTCTTGTTCCAGATGTAGAGGTGTTACCTTTCCTCTGGAGTGAACTAGGCAGGCCGAGAGAGGGATCATGCTGCATGGATAACACATGATCTCTATATTTTAGCCCAGGCTTTGTGCTATGGAGAGACAATAACTCCATCCCTGGTCAATCGTCTTAACATTGATATTGCTGGCCTGCAGGAGACTCGCCTCCCTGAGGAAGGGTCACTCAGGGAAAACAATTACACCTTGTTTTGGAAGGGTAGAGGGCAGGCAGAAAAAAGGCAATACGGTGGGGGCTTTGCAGTGAAGAATTCGCTACTGGGAATGATTGAAATTCCAGCAGGAGGAAATGAAAGACTATTATCCCTGCGCTTGGCAACATCTTGTGGTTTTCCCACCATTATTACTGCATATGCACCGACACTCGATTCCTCTGATGATGTGAAGGATTCGTTCTATGAGAAGTTAAGACTCCGTGATGAAGGCAGTTCCAAAATCTGACTACATTTATATGCTCGGTGATTTCAATGCTCGTGTGGGCAAGGACTCGAATTCATGGCCAGTGTGCCTTGGAAAATACAACATCCGTCACATGAATGAAAATGGGCAAAGGCTGCTGGAGCATTGCACCAGAAATGACCTATGTATTACAAACTCCTTTTTTAAAACAAAAGAGATGCATAAGGTCACATGGAAACATCCAAGATCCGGCCATTGACACCAGCTGGACTTCATCATCACACGGAGACAACATCTGAACCATATATCATTGACTCGAAGTTACCACAGTGCTGACTGTGATACGGATCACTCTTTGGTTATTGCAAGGGTTAGACTGAGACCAAAGAGAATCTACACAGCTAAACACAAATCTAGCACCACGATTAATATTATTAACACTCACGATCCTGAAAAGTGCTTTCAGTTTCAACAACAACTTGAAGACGCTTTCACTGATACACCAGAAAATTGTACAGTAAATGAAAAGTGGGGTCAACTTAAGGAAACTCTTTATACAACTGCCGTAGGGGTTTACGGCACTGTGGATCATAAGAGGCAGGACTGGTTTGGAGCAAACAGCCAGACTCTGCAGCCCTTGATTGATAAGAAGAAACTAGCTCTCTTAAGAAACAAGGAAAGACCAACGCGTAACACTCTGAGTGAGCTAAAGCAAGCTAGGAAGGATGCGCAAAAGGCTGCCAGGCAGTGTGCAAATGACTATTGGATCAAGCTTTGTGAGTCGTTAGTTAGTTAGTTAATCGACAGATCATCCTCATTGCACATCGAACCATTCAGTCCATAAGTGCTCGGATCTCCCCTCAGCAAATTCCGCAGCGGCTAACGACACCAGTTCTGTGTTGGTTTATCAATCTTCTTTGGCTTAATGCATAATGTTCTTGTTTGGCCACACCTCTTTTAATTTGCTGTTCTCGCAGTCTGACCATGGTTGTAGATTCGCAGTCATCACTTGTTCTCGCAAAAGTCTTACTTCTCGTAGTCCATATAAAATGTCAGCCTGGTCCATGGCGCGTCCGCCCTCCACATTAGCCATACCTGCGAGCTTGTCAGCCCGCTCATTTCCTTGTACTCCCGCATGCCCTGGCACGAAGATGAAACTAATCTTTGCCAGCCGAGACCGCTCCAAAGACAGCAACCACTCTCTTCGGATCCACCCCGTCTCTATCCACTTGAGCATGCTCATTGAGTTGCTAAGGACACATGCCCTAGTGAATGTCTGTGTCTCGAGCCATGTTATTGCTTTACTTACTGCCATGACTTCCATAGTCAGGATACTTGTGGTCTCAACAAAAGCACCAGAGTCCTCCTTCAGAATTCTCCCTCCGGTCGGCGCCGTAAAGGCCCATGAGCTTCTCACATGTCGGACGACCGACCCATCTGTGTAAATGATAGCATCACCGTCTAACGAATTCTCGAAAATCAACTCTTGTACTTCGTCTCCACAGCAGCCAGATTTTCTTGTCTGCATTTTCTGTCTAGTTGGATGCAAACTGAAAAGGACGTACAGAAATCTGTTGGCACTTTTACCCACTCCTCGCAAGGTTCTAAGTCCTCCAGTGAACACACCTGTTGAAGAATATCTTCCGCTTGACCCATCCTAGATCTTCCTCTTTTTAACCTGCTGTCCGTCACCTTCCTAATTTCACTATGCAGTGGATGTTGTGTGTTTGCGTTGACTCTGAGGTAGGCAAGTGCTGTGCAAATTTTTAGTCTGTCTTCAATGGTTGGAAAATCAAGAAGGTAGCGCATAGCATGCTGTATCTCTTGTAATCCAAGAATAATGCGCATAACTTCGTTTTGTATCCTTTCCATTCTTTCTATCTGCTTATCGCCATCGCATACTCAAAAACAGACATGACCAGCCCCTCGTATAGGAGGCATAGATGGCGCTGCTCACAGTTTGCTGCCGCCATCACCCGCATCGCAGCCAAACCCCGCTTGGCCTTTGTTATCACCTGGTCTATGTGCTAATTATAAGCAAGGCTTCGATCAAAACGTATCCCCAGGTAATTCATTGCCTGCGTTCTTTCCACAGTCTCTGAACACAGATTAACAGTTGGTGTTGGCGTGCTGACAATATGGTTATTCAAAGAGAACCATGTCATTGTTGCCTTTGTTGGGTTGACCATTGCCCCAGCTTCAGCACACAAAGTACTTATGCGTTTGAATTAGGTTTGCAGTTCCACAGCAACCTGATCTCTATCCTTACCCTGACGATACACTAAAACATCGTCGGCATATGACAATGTCCTCCCCGGCGCACTCCACTCAACATGCGTATATGCGGGTTAATGTTATTTGTTGGTTGTTGTTGTTGTTGCTTGCTTGCATATCCCTTACAGGACGTTGCAGTCAACATCAGCATTTTTCAGCTACTGTTAATGTACTAGGCAAGATTACGTTCAGAAGTTTGCCATTGCTTTTTGAGCGACCGGTAAGTTACCAAAGCGGCGAGATCATAAATATTGCGCAGTGACTGGATAAAAACACATAACACGCCGTATATGCGGCGTCTGTGGCGAGGGGATAGCGAACACGATTTGCAAACCCGCATACCGCGTTCGAAATCAGCTGCAGGCTTGTGGAAGACGACCGCTTTGTGTTGATTTTTAAGAATGGTATGAGCATCGGTCAGAAAGCAATGGCAAACTACTGAACGTAAACTTATCTAATATATCACAGAGAGTAAAAAAATGTGGTGTTGATTGAGACGTTCTGTAAAGGGTATGCAAACTAATGTAACAGAATGAGTACCATTTATGTTAATAGGTTCGATGTGCAAACTTAGGGCACGGTAGGCATCCTATACGAACGTTACTAGGGATGCTCAAGCCGTGACGTAGGTTGTTTTTGGGTAGGTCAGTTACAGCCTAGGTCCGGAGAGGTAAACATCTTACCAAGAAGCTTTTGTAATATCCTTCAGTTGATTTGATCAATAAAACCTTTTAGAAACAACATCGGGACTCATGTTATAATCGTCCCTGTGCCTGTACTGTTACAGAAAGGATTTTTGAGCCGCACACCAGGATCTCGATTTGGATGTCGCGGACACATAACGAAAAGTACTGAAAAACAACAGCACAGCAGAGAACCTTCATCGATATTTTTTATCAGCTTGCCGCGGCAAGAAGGTATGAGTGAATAAACTTTTGTTAAATTTTCTGAATCAAAACACCGGACTATTTTCTTGAAGGTTTCAAAACGAAGAATTTTTCTATGGCTAGTTGATTTGAAGCCATACGTATCAAGATTACTGAATGGAGCCATCATTGTAACTTGGTTGTTAGCATAATATGCTGTTTCTCATTATAACCACCTGAAGTAACGTGATTTTCGTCAAAATGCTGTGAAGTTGGACCTGTCGTTATTACAGCCGTTCATTAACCTTGCGTTTGAAGGTCATTTACATACTAGGACTGTCCAGGGACAAAGAAAGTTAAATCTTAAAACAGCCATAACCAACTCGAAAGTACATGGAGATGTCGTTTTGAAGGAGCCATTATCTTTCTCATATCATGGTTACCTGGGGCGAACTCAGAAGCCGTTACAGTCATTGAACCTTGACTGACCTTGAGTATCTGAAGTGAAGTCATCCTTAAACACGAGAGCTTATACTGAATCAAGTCGTGGTTGGTCATCAATGCAGCTGTCCTGAACTCTAGCGTATCAAAATGTTTTTCAACCAAAGCGATAACGTTAATAGGGAACCTTCGGAAGTGGTTGGGCAAACTGGGTTGCCGACCTGCTGAAGAGGGACCCTAACTAAGTCGCTTCATTAAGCTAGAGCTGTTTTCATGTCGTCGCCTGGAAGGGCCCTGTTTAGGGTGAAAAGAAGATTCAAGGCTGGTGTGCCCATCCAAGGGTGAAAGTAGAAGCATTCTTCCCGCTGGAGAGGTCTGAGATGTCCGAGGAATGATGTAGTTACCTGAAATTACGTCGCCGTTTGGAGAAATACAGGCAGCTTCAGATAACACAGACTCCAGACGTTTGGTTTATACATGACCCTTGGCAAATAGAATTCTCAGCTGACGTACGTGGATTCACTTTCCTGTGGGACCAAGGGATGATATATCTAACGGTAATTAAGTAAGATTGATTGATTAATTTCAAACATTCAATATTTAGAAAAAAAAAAACAGTTGCTTACGTTTTTTATGTAATTTAAATACGATCATATATCTAAATTGTTATAACTGTGAGTTTGCTTATATGAATTGATATTTCAGCACATTGCAATATGGCAGAAGAACAGAGTTCATTAGCACAAGTTTTAACTGGAGTAGGTATGGCAACAGGCAGACCCAACACAGCTCAGTAGAGAAACATGCATAATTGAAAATTATTTCAGCAAAGCTCAAGACGAGTTTTTTTTTTTCAGGTACCAAGAAATATATAGAAGAAGAAGTAGGCATATTGTTTTGGCTTGAGATAAATACAGAGAAATAGTATGAACTACCTACATACAGAATTAAAACGTATCAGTGCATGGTTGGGAGAGTTAAAAGTGGCAGTTAGTGAAGTAGAGAATTTTGTGGAAACGTTACAGAGAAGAACGACTAGACAAGAGCCTTATAGATTTAAGGTAGACTGCAATAGAGTAGGAAAGAATAACAGGAGACAGCCACTACTTAATAAAGACAGAAGACAATATAGTTCTGATTATGTGGTTGGTTATGACGAACCAAGGCCTGATGTTTATAGGGTAAAAGACGGTGAGAGTAGACGTAATAGTGAAAAGTCGGACTGGTATAATGTTCATAGGTATAGGAATGGCCCTGAGAGAGACCTTTCCAATAAACTATGGAACTTGGCCATCCCATAGCAAGACTGCTAGGAAAAAGACGGGACGACTGGTTTGAGCAAAGACGGAGACAGTATCTGAAGGTCAGGGTCAAAGAACAGAGTAGAAAACGTGAAGTAGGAAATTCAACTACTCCTAAGGTGGTTACGAATTTGACTGTTAAACAGGAAAAGAAGATGACGGTGTTAATAAAGAAAATAGACCAAGAGACTCAGACGCAGGTGAATTGAAGTGGTAGAACGGAACACACAGACACAAGTTATACAGTAGAGAAAAAAAGTCCAGGTACAACCAACCAGGCAAGATAACGAAGGGAAGTCAAACCTGAGTTAAGTAGAGACTCAATCAAAACCAACTCACTTGAAAGTGACTAAGGGAGACACGGTTGAAATTAAGAAAGATAAACAGACGAGAACTAAAGACGAAAAGAGACCAAAGAGGAAAAGTATTGGGGAAAGAAATATAAACAGTCTGATAGTCAATAAAGGTACAACTGATATGTCAGTTTCCTCAGGTAAAGACATTGAAGTTGTCCCGAACCGGAGAATGAGGGATAGAGGTATAGAAAAGAAGAAGGTCGGACGTTTTAGTGAGGACCATAGGGATATTATCGCCAACTATTATGAGTCTGATGAGGGAACTATCATCAGTGTATCATCTGAAGACGAGATGGGGAATGTAAGCGTTATGTAAGGTATACAGAAAACAGTGAGCAGATCGACGCAAGTAAAGACGGGAGTAACAAATAAAGGAACAGAAAGAAAGTACTTAAGAAGAAGAATAGTAATAGACAAATGTATTCGACTACGGAAAGTAACTTAAGAAAACTCAGAGAATATATGACCTTAAGACCTGAGTACTTTAACAACGGCATTAACAAGTGCAGGATATTGAAGATGACATAATTGAAGAGAGACGCACATTAGTACTAGGAGACAATGAAATATTTGGCTTAGATGCACTCTATAACTGTTAGAATTCCGAGGGTGAGGAAGACATATGGCATTGTTTTAGCTTATGAGAGGAATTGCGGTTTGAGCATATACATATGGGCTGTCTAAAATAGGCAGATGAATTTTTTTTTGGTGTAGCATCACATGAGTACAGGGTAGACAATAGTGTTGTTGAGGATAGAGAGTCACGGCAACTGATAGAATATTCTACGTGGATACGTTATAAAGAATATCTTGTGTTTAGTTGTGGTGTGGGGAGAGTAAACAATGTAGAATTGAAATGTCCCTTGTCCGGAATGGCTAGATAGAGAGAGTTGATCACGTTGAGTGATGTATAACTGGTGTGATTAAAGTAGGATAGATTCAGCACAGAATTAGCAGAGAGAGAGATAAACTAAGTATGAATGC
Source organism: Cepaea nemoralis (assembly GCA_014155875.1). Classification (NCBI taxonomy): domain Eukaryota; kingdom Metazoa; phylum Mollusca; class Gastropoda; order Stylommatophora; family Helicidae; genus Cepaea; species Cepaea nemoralis. The sequence continues at coordinate 38,872 of JACEFZ010009927.1, forward strand.
TCGTACTAGAGTTGGTTCGACTTAGGGATATGACGTGATGTCTGAGATAGTTTCGCTTGGTAGTTTAAGAAGTAGGTATAGTAGCATTGGCAGATGAACCGAGAGTGTCTGATGAGGAGATATAGATTGAGGAGGAATTGAGTATCCTGTGTAAAATAGCCAGTGGAGCGCAAGAGTATTAAGAGTAAAAGACTGTGGAAGCTGATGCTTGAAGAATACGAGTTCTTGGTGAGGGGGATGACGTAATTACATGATGCTTGCGGAGAAAGAAGAGGTGATTAAATCTGAGAAAGTTGTTGTGTGGAGAAGTATAGAATAATGGTTACGAGGTTAGTGGCTCAGCGGAATGAGGTTGGTTCTGAGAGATCGTTGATAGTGCTAGTTAATGTGTAGAAGAGATATAGTTTGCGAGAGATAATGTATAGGTTCTGACCTTTGAAAAGGAGTGAATGAGTGAGAAAAGTAGAAATAAGAAAACAGTTGAATTGCGAAAGTCCTGTTGAGTGTTGAGGTAATTCGTCTGGTAATGCGTTGTTCTTGCATGTGAAAAAATGAAGACAAACATATGTGCGTCGTGTATAGATAGAACGATGTCAGCTGATTAGTAGTAGTAACGCATGCATATATGAGGCGTTTAGGATATCTTGTGTTAATGTGTGTGGAACTGATAGACATTCTTAGACTGTGGTGAGTAATTGCTAGAATGTTGAATTGGTGTCTAATTTGTTGTTTTTTTTTAAATAATAGTATAGGCACGTAAGGTTGTTGTGATACGAGAATAATCGTGAGATGAGAACGAGGTTGTGTATCACTGTCTGAGCAAACATAAAATACGAATGCTGTGTGAATATGCGAAGAATGGCTGATAAGTGACGCTGATAAAACGTGGAGGATAGAGTAAATGAGTATATGAAAATTGAGAGCTGGAAAGAACATGATTGGAAATTGGTGATGTCTTTTGTTTAGAATGTCTGACGTTAGACAGAATTAATGAAAATTTTATGACAGGCTGACAGAAAGAGAGTTAACATTTTGAATGACGTTGCATAAAACAGATTTAGTATCGTTGGCAGAGACATATCGAAGCAAGAATGCCTGATACTGAGATATGAGAGAAGTGAGATCTGTCGTCAGTCATATGCGGTATTGGTTACTGTTTCTGAAAGAGTCCCGGTAAATAGGAGGAGGAGTGAAAGATTAGCTAAATGAATGTCAGAGTATTATAAATAGAGTACTAGAGAACGTATTCCGATAAGTGTGACTGGCTTGACTACCATCGCAGTAGTGATGAACGAAGTTAAGAGAAAGTTGAGGATAGTTTAGAGTTGTTGTGGTGAGATGTTAGAAAGTACTGATGCAGGAGAATGAAATGTTAGTTGCGTCGGGTAGAAGAGAGACTTAAAAGTAGAATTAGTTATTGTTGGTGAAGTCTATAATACTGGACGGTAATGTTTAGGAAGTTGTGGTAATTCTTGGTACAAATTCAAGGGAAACAACTAGTGTGCCGAGCCACAGGTTCTATTAGTAGATAGATGACTGGTAGGTACATTGAGATAGTCGCCACACTAGTACTGGATAAAATGATTTGACCTGTAGTTTACAGTGGTTGTTTAGGTTTATATTCCAAATATTGTGATGTGTTAGGAGTTAGTTTGGTAAAAGATAGAATATTGTGAGGGGAGATAATCAATGATTGACTTCCAGAAAAAGTACAGTCCATTTGTTGATTAATGACTTTTGTTGAGGGAACAGATATTGTTCTGCGTTATGATATAGTCTGTAGGTAACAGATATATATATATATATATATATATATATATATATATATATATATATATATATATATATATATATATATATATATATATATATATATATATATATATATATATATTGGGATTAATGCAGGTTAATTAGGCCTAGCATTGAGCGTTTTTTATTACGGTTGTAAGAGTAGCGGTTGTAGTGAATAGATATGTATTACATTGGTTCGTATAGAGACCAATCTTGCTTGGTTACTTTAAGTAGTTAATTCTATGTGAATTATTGTTTTGAAAAAGGTTGGGGATAACCTTCTCTTTAGCGAGAAGACAGTTGTTTTTATTGAATTTGAGCTTTCAATGCATTATATATGGATATGTTATAGTATTTTTTAAGTTGACTTGGTTTTGTAAAATGATTGACATTTGATTTTAAGATTGGACTTGTTGAGATTTTTAAATAGATAAATAAATTATTGTTAGTCCGTAAAAGTGACTAACAATGGATAGGATGTATGTCATATTATTTTTGCATAACGTCTTTCTTTGAATTGGTTAATTACTTTTATTTGATATGAGGGGAAAGAAAAATGATTTAAATACCTTGGGGGGGGGGGGGGGGGGGTATGATATCCTGTTGTATTTTATTTCGTTTAACTCATGATTTAAGTTGAATTGTCTTGTGTGTTGAATAGTAGTTACCTTGTTTACAAATACTGTTGAAAATTGGTTAGTAACTTTATTTTACAAACAGTTATGGTTCTGTCTAGAATAAAGACAATACATAGGGCATTTATTTAAAACCCTTCGTTCAGAAAATAGTTAATAAACTACTGAGGACTAGAAGAGAGATATATTATCTTTATGAGTAATAAGTTCATGAGTACCTTGTGTTAGTAAGAAGGCTGCTGTGATAATCAGCGTTAATGTTTTAAGATAGGGTGGTTAATTACATAGTGGCTACGAAGTTGTAGAAACATATGCCATACTTAAATGGGGTTACTACACAAGTAAAACAAGTAAAGAGCTTCAAGTACCTAGGAAGTATAATATCATCAAATGGCAGATCAGAAGAAGAGATCGAAAATAGGTGCAATAAGGCAAATCAACTCATTGGACAAATGGCACCAATACTAAAGAACAAACATGTATCAATAACTACTAAGAAAGCACTTTACAACACAATCTTCCTACCAACTCTGTGCTACCAATGCCAAACCTGGACAATGACAGAAAAAGAGAAAAGAAAAATCACAACAACAGAAATGAGGTTCCTGAGAAGAATACTCAACGTATCAAGAAGAGATAAGATCAGAAATGAAGAAATCAGGACTAAAGTGGGGGTTAAAGCTGCTCTAGATTTTATTAGAAAGCAGCAAGTCAAATGGTTTGGCCATGAAAGTAGGCTACCAGTCAACAGCATGCCACAACAAGCAATGATGTACAGACCAGATGGAAACAGAGGAAGAGGCCGACCACGTAAACGTTGGACGGAGGGAATAACAGAATCCATGGGAATGTCGATATACGAAGCCCATAACCGGGCACTCTCATGTAGTTTATACTTCACCTCGACACCGCAAGGTACAAGAGGAACATGATGATGATGAGACACAAGTAAAAGGGTTCTGGGGGAGTTAAAAATAGGAGCTGCATTAAGTCAGCATTGATTGAATATATATGGATTGGATGCCATATTGGGGAAGAAAAGATTAACGTGACTAACGTCTATAGCAGTGGGGTAAATGTGGGGAAAGTTTAAATCATGGTCTCCACGGGGTCGCAAGTTAACATGGATTTAGAGCCATGATGTAATAGAAATTTCATAAGAGACACGAGATTGCTGGCTATAGAAGAAGAAGGGGGTAACCGTTGCTACGCCAGACAGTGTGAAGACAAATAGTAAAAACATGAATTGAATCCCATGTTTTTTTTATATATATACTGTGGATATAATAGTAAAGGGAAGTAAGTATGTTAGTGAGAAATGGACATTGTCAGTATAGAATGCTCACAGCGAACAGAGATAAAATGCCATGAGGTTTTAGAGGTCCGTGATATATGGACTGAGAGAGAATAACATTGATTGCAAGCAGTCACAGACATGAGTTCAGTGGCGGTATATTGTTGCTGTTGATAACGGCATAAGTTGAGGTTCAGGAGGACATTAGTGGGTTGCTGAAGTTTTCGGCGAGATTAAGGGGGAATTCTGAGTGAGGTATAGGAGAAGATTAGTTATATGAGGTGAGGTGTTAATGTTGGAGGAGGTCTTGAGAAATAATGAACCTTTTTAATTTGTGAGTGAATAATATTGTTAATGGTTACTTGATGCTGTAGATAGCAGCGCAAACTGTAAAATTGCCATAATAAGTGGTAAAAGTGAACTGTAGAAGATATATAATTGTTTTAGACTTTATTACATAAAGTCTCAGGTAACATAGGAGGGTAAGTATGAGTGTAGTTTTTGTGAGAAAGAGTTCTGCTTCTTTTAAATTCCGGTGGCCACCGATTCTTTGTCTTCCTATCGTGTGCAAGTGATTTCAGGTTAGTTGAAAGTGGAGAAGTAGTGTGGAGGTAATACGGTACTGATAACGATAGAGAGTTTGAGTGTCAGAAGGGTACGGCGTTTTTATAGTTGAGACCAGATATTGGTATGTATGCTCATGATGAAAAGGTTTTAAGCGGATCGCTTATGAAGAGAAGAAGAAGTATTTCAAAAAGGTACACATATATGTTATGAGTGTTGTATAAAACTGAGATTTAAATATTATGAGGTATAATAGATACCTATACAAGAAGGGGTTTTTGTGATAGGATATGTAAATAATATATGTAGATTCTTTATGAACTGAGTTTTTTTTTGTAATGAAGCTTGAAGAGCTAGAAACGAAAAAGAAGTATAACTTCATAGCGATTTGCTATGTGAGACAATGATAAGAGACAAGTGGAGAATTACTAGAAGTGAAAGTAGTTACTTAAGATAGAGTTAGTTTGGGACGGCTTGGAGAAAGAATATCGGGTGTTTAGAATAAGGGCGTTAGGAGTTAAGACTTTTGAAGAAGAAAAGTCTTTTTAAAGAAAGGGAGGTGTAACAGAATGAGTACCATTTATGTTAATAGGTTCGATGTGCAAACTTAGGGCACGGTTGAGCATCCTATACGAACGTTACTAGGGATGCTCAAGCCGTGACGTAGGTTGTTTTTGGGTAGGTCAGTTACAGCCTAGGTCCGGAGAGGTAAACATCTTACAAAGAAGCTTTTGTAATATCCTTCAGTTGATTTGATCAATAAAACCTTTTATAGAACGACATCAGACTTATTTTATAAACAATCACTGTGCCTGTACTCTGTTACACTAACTTTATACGTCCATGATTTTTAATGTTAATTATTTCAGCGATACTACTCAGTGAAGGGATAATAAAAACAGTTAACATGCGTACATGCTGGTTAATGTTAATTATCTCAGCGATATTACACAGTAAATGGGAAAACAGTTATCAGTCGCAAATGTTGCTACCACTTAATTATTTCATTAATAATTACGCCGTGAAGTGATATATTAACACCTTTTATTTAAGCTTAATTATGTCAATGGTAATTACATCGTTTATATATATATGTACTGTAGGCTTAATTGTAATTACTACATCGATAATTACGCCTGGAATAGATAAACAGTTAACATTAACACACTTTACATAATTTTAATTATATCAATCATGATTACCACGTTAATATTCATAGTTTTGCTTAACTGCAATTATCTCATCAAAAACTCACTTCGAATCACATTCATATCTTTTACTTAAGTTTAATTATCTCAGAAATAATTACATCACGAAGTGATACATACGATTAACTACCCGCCAGGTAAATTTTAATTATCTCTACAGCCGTCGTAAGGTCGCTTGCCCTTTTTTATACTGAAAGTTTGCGCTGGCCGGTATAAAAATAAAAGCGGGAATTCAAGGAAAAGCCTGTTTATGTAATTATATACAAAATAGATCACATTAGCTGCTTGCTGCGTTTTCCCCATCGTATTGAATACCGCCCACATATACGTGGTTTGTCCACGTTAATAGCAGCATTATTGTATTGACATGCATCAAAATAACGCAGTAATTTCCCTTGAAAGATGTACCAGTAGAAAAGGGCATTCACTGACAAGCCACTAAGACAAATTGGTGTTAGACAAATATTTTTCCCGTGATGCAAACGCCACACGACTGGTGGCATGGTTTGTATTTTACGGACTGTCTTTAGATTTCTAGCTGTGTAGTGTTGTGCTATCACGCTTGATTGACTGCTGGATGCGGTGGTTATGTTTTCGAATTCCTATCGAAACGAATTTCTAAAAATTGATCAGGGTTCTGGATAGACCCAGCCGAAAATTAGTACCAGGAAATGTCGCGGGAAGAAAAAGCGCCCCATGCGGTATGGATCACATCACCCTAGAGTGCCGAATGATCTAGAAAATATGGGGCTAGTACGATATACCCAATAAAGGAAAGGTCAGATAGACACATAGTCAGGCTGCAACAGGAACCATTAGACGCTGGTAGTTCAAGATGGCCACGCAGTACATATGGGGAAGGCCCGAATATGTGATGTCGGATCAACTCAACTCGACTCAAATCACGAGCTTATTTTGTCACATTGAATAAACGGGTGCAGAAAGAAGGAAGTTAGTTGTATTCCTTTACAGTATCTCGCAATCAACCCCACCATTTTTGACTGTTTGTGATTTACTAGGCCAAATTTAGCTTCAGTAGTTTGTTTTTTGCTTTCTGATAGTTTGCTTTTTGCTTTCTGAACCATGGACGCTCATACCATTGTGATCGCGTTCACTACGTCTTCGCCACAGACGTCGCGTGTACACTGAAGGTATACACTGAGAAATCCAAGGTAACAAAATGACAGGATGTTCAAGAGAAGGAATTGAGGAACAGTGTGAAACTCGATCTAAAGAATCTGAAGAGTGTCGGGGACTTAAGCGACATCATCTGGAAAATAAAGAAATAGAAACAGGTTGTAAGTAAAATAAAGGACTATATTATACGCCTTGAAACATAATAGGTATATGATTCTAGCCCTATATTTGTATGGACCCGGCACTCAATGGGTTTTGCGGTCAATATCAAACTAGATAACTTTTATTTCCAGGACATTTCCTGGTACCTATATTAGGCTGGGTCAACCGTCTAGATGGGGATTGGAACACATGACCACCGGACCAGCAGACAAGCGTGCCAGGCACTGGCTACCCGGCTCTCAAACATAGACTGTGCTTGACCCTAAATATAACACATCGATAGGTCGATAAGTGAACAGAGTCAGCACCGTTATTTCTAGAACAGATTAAGGACTGTGCTTGCAGCGAAGAGTCTTACACAAGGAACCACGTGCCGTATGTATCGAATGCCTGATGAAAACGATATGAATTCAATCGAAACGTGTGTATCGATAAGGGTTTTAATTGTATCTGATTAAACTAACAAGTACATAGCGGAAATGTTTGTAGATGAACATGATCTCCTGCACCGCTCGACATAGGCTCATGATGATGACACGTTAGACCAATTTTCCCAACACGTATGGACGAAACAGCCGTAGATCTTTCGTAATCAACAATGTTTCTATACTAACAGGTCCACGGGTTTCATTTCAGTGTCTTTTTCTGGTCATCTGTCCCTGGTATGTCCTTCCTTATCTGCGTCAAGATCGTATATAACAACACGTATGGACGAAACAGCCATAGATCTTTCGTAATCAACAATGTTTCTATACTAACAGGTCCACGGGTTTCATTTCAGTGTCTTTTTCTGGTCATCTGTCCCTGGTATGTCCTTCCTTATCTGCGTCAAGATCGTATATAACAACACGTATGGACGAAACAGCCATAGATCTTTCGTAATCAACAATGTTTCTATACTAACAGGTCCACGGGTTTCATTTCAGTGTCTTTTTCTGGTCATCTGTCCTGGTATGTCCTTCCTTATCTGCGTCAAGATCGTATATAACAACACGTATGGACGAAACAGCCACAGATCTTTCGTAATCAACAATGTTTCTTTACTAACAGGTCCACGGGTTTCATTTCAGTGTCTTTTTCTGGTCATCTGTCCCTGGTATGTCCTTCCTTATCTGCGTCAAGATCGTATATAACAACACGTATGGACGAAACAGCCACAGATCTTTCGTAATCAACAATGTTTCTTTACTAACAGGTCCACGGGTTTCATTTCAGTGTCTTTTTCTGGTCATCTGTCCCTGGTATGTCCTTCCTTATCTGCGTCAAGATCGTATATAACAACACGTATGGACGAAGCAGCCACAGATCTTTCGTAATCAACAATGTTTCTTTACTAACAGGTCCACGGGTTTCATTTCAGTGTCTTTTTCTGGTCATCTGTCCCTGGTATGTCCTTCCTTATCTGCGTCAAGATCGTATATAAACAACACGTATGGACGAAACAGCCACAGATCTTTCGTAATCAACAATGTTTCTATACTAACAGGTCCACGGGTTTCATTTCAGTGTCTTTTTCTGGTCATCTGTCCCTGGTATGTCCTTCCGTATCTGCGTCAAGATCGTATATAACAACACGTATGGACGAAACAGCCACAGATCTTTCGTAATCAACAATGTTTCTATACTAACAGGTCCACGGGTTTCATTTCAGTGTCCTTTTCTGGTCATCTGTCCCTGGTATGTCCTTCCTTATCTGCGTCAAGATATAGTGAGTTTCCAGGACAAGGACTTTGTTTGGACTGTGCATAATGTGCTGTGCGTTGGCAATATTATCGTTATTCGTCTCCTACGGAGTCTGTTTCTTGCTGTCTCCAACTGATCTAAATGCCAATGACGTGGCCTTCTTACCTGACTAAAACCGCGTCATTCGCTGTCAACAGTCTGCCTCGTTCACTGAAGGTCGTGGGTACGTTTTCGGATCTCATTATTCAGAATATGAGACTTGTTATTCCCAAGACCGCCGATGGTCATCGCCGGAGCTACCAAGTTTGTGCTGTGTGCAATTCTCTCGATAGGCGGCTTGCCATTCTATGGAGATAGATAGGGTCAGATGAGGTCAACCCGGTGCAATGTAGCTGACCCTCTAGCCTTTAACCCGTCCTTAAATAAAATCCATAACTGACACTGTGCCAACGGTTTTCTGGTAGCATGCTTTCTGACTGTGTACTTTCAGTTTCAGACAAATAAAATATGGCCACGAGTGTTAGTCTAGTGCTGGACCACAAAGTACTAGAATCCCGTGAAAGAACTGACGAAATGACAAAACACTTACGCTGGCCCATAAGCACAGATCAGTCCAGTGAGGAATACGCTCGAGTTGAAAGCGAGCGAACAGAAAAATAAAAGTGTTAACATGAACCAATCAGCTTTGTTTTAAAAAACTAAAACATATGCATAAACAAGAATGTAGAAGATAACAAAAAAGCCCCACAACAATTCATCATGGTGACACATTGCTTGGAGAAACCGACAGGCCCCAATAAAAACAATTAACACCGGCACAATCACGCCACGTGACTGGACAAAAGCTTCTACTTGATTACTTGTCTGGTCCTCCTCAGGATACCTCAGCAGATAAACAGAGATAGGAATCACTAGGCTGTAACAATTAGAGCTGGGCCTGTTCGTGCTGATTGACATCAGAGTTGGCATCAGAAGCCGTCAGGTTAACAAAACAACCCACTCGGATCAAATGAATGCACGCCGTTTCGAGATGTGAATGGACCACTCGCTTGACTGGTTCTCGGAATCGCTGATGCCCGAAAAATATAATTTATCTGATATTACAAGAAATGAAACATAACCTGATCAAGGTGCGGTGCTCTCGCTCAACTGAAACTAGCGTAGAGGTGTGAAGTGTTCGGTTCTCACATATTTTAGTCAAGACATACATAGGCTGGCCAATTAATTAGGAAAGGCGCCTGTGCGTTGATGGCAAAGTAGGGCGTTCAATACTTAAACGCTGACTTCTCTTTCAGAAATAATGGCAAACTACTGAATGTAAAGTTATCTAGAATATCAACCTGGTGTTGATCGCAACATCCTGTAAATGACATGCTCTATTTTTAAGGCGTCCATCCAACTCCTAGGCGCGTCCACCGGGTACCGGATGATGGAATTCATTCATTCAGCATGTACCGTGCAGATAAGCAAAGGCGGTCACGGTTAATCATCTTATACGAGTCTCAAATGATATCTGTGTTCGTGTCCCCATTATGCCACGTGGTCAAGCCATCCGGGTATTTATTTCTGTGTCTTTTTACTCAACTTTCACCTGGATGGTTTGGCCGTGTAGTACATAAGGTTGTAATTATTGTTATATGTAAAGTCTTGTTCTGGAAAATAAACAAGCTGCGTAGTTGTGAAAAACAGGCTTCCCACAGAAAACAATTCAAAACGAGAAAGAAGAAGTTTATTGCCGAATCAAGACCGAATATGTGAGAGAGATGACAACAATTCAGAAGAAGACAGTCCACATTTTTTATTCATGTTATAAGAATGGAAAAGCTGGAGCACGTCGTCAGGACGAGAAAGATGTAGGAGAGGAGAGGAAGGGGCAGATCAAGAGAGAAGATGTAGACAGTTTGATGTCATGGCATGGAAGAATATCAGTATCAGAAATTATTGGCAGCACACGAGACAGAAGGCCGTGGATGGACATGATCACCAGTGCTACACGGCATGGCTATAAGATAAAGTTACGTAGATGACAACAATACTTTGGAGAAGTTACTACATAATCAGACTCCCCACCAAAGCGAATTTTTAATTTGATCTGAGCTCCCTGGTCTTTCCATCCTTAAATGGCTACCAGAAAACATCCTGACAAGTATGGCAGATGGGCGTGATATTGGCGGCTAGCGTTATATTACCACATCATCCATGGAGCTTCGGATTGATTAACAATATGGGGCTAGCACCACATATTCCCACTTCATTTCAACAAGAAAGGACAAAGCAGCTAATGGCCCAGATGCTGTCTAATGACAGCAGAGCTGGTACAGCAGGAAGACAGTTTACTGATAAAAGTATATAACCTATTGCTAAGAATATGGGCGGAAGAATACACTACAAGAAATGGACATATAACAAGACGTCTTTCTATGAAGGGGAGAGTTCATAGATTGGACATTAATGAGGCACATCACGTCTGCAATTGTGTTATATTCTATCTAATTTTATTCTGACAAGTCAAACATTTAAAGACAATTCTAGGTGAAACTAAACGGGTGTTTAGAAACCATCGCTTCATATTAGATGAGATTTTCTTACTTAGATGCATTTTTAAACAGAAACATAAAAAAAATATAATTCTAATCCTAGACAGAAAATCATAATTTTATAGCAGCATAAGATACTGGGGACTACAAGTCCATCTCTACAAAAAATAAGCTGCCCAAAGCTACCAATGAACTTGCAAACGCCCAACCCAGAAGAGAGCAACTGAACAGGGGCTGAGGTACACCCAGTGATATCTCCTACCGACGACTAATTCGTGGAACCATCTCAGCTCTTTGTTTAGATCACTAACTGGGGGAGAGGGGGTGTTGTAAAGGCGAGAGATCTACTTCACTGCTCTGAGTGTTATCCCATATGGCACGGCCTCTTTCCGCAGAGTGACCTGTCGCACAGAGCACGAACTCAGTAGCCAGAAGTTTCCGAGAAACTTGCACTCGTGAACCGAATGACGGAATCCGGAAACGAACTCACGACTTTCGGAGCGCGAGGCAGGTGCCCTGACTACTTGTCCACGGAGACCACTGAGATCATGAAAGTGATCGCAGAAAAACAAAATCAAGGATTAGGAGTATAACCAGCCATACAGGCCTTAACAATAATCTCACAAGATACCACAATAGGAATGTGAAGTGCTATGCCTTGAGATGTGCTTGATCACAGCATAATTAGATGTCATGAAACGTCTGCTGCCTCGCCGCCTTTCCTTAATAGATAATTTCCAGAAACGTCTGAATCAGAGCAGAACTAAACCAATCTGGTGGCTTGTCCCCGCTTTTTCCTTCTGTCAAATTTTAGATTCGTTTTATAAAAGCCAGAAACATGAGACTGAATCATCATCATCATCATCATCATCATCACGCGCCCTGCCAACTGTCGTAAGCGGTCACGTCTCTCTGTGGATCTCGGTCCTTGGTGTTCTGGAGCAACTTTGCTGATGATATTCCTCCATGCCATCGCCCCAGTCAATCCAATATCGTTTCTATGGGTCCTGCCTCAGCTTCGTGTGAGTGGGCAGATGTGTGCGTGGATGGAGAATGTGCGGGTGGAGGTGTGTGAGTGGCTTAGGGATGTGTAGGTGGGTGAGGGATGTGTATGTGTCGGGGTGGGATGCGTGAGTAGGTGGAGGATGTGTGTGGGTAGGGGTATTGTGAGTGGATTGGGGATGAATAGGTGGTTATTGAGATGTGTGTGTGTGTCGGGGTAGGGAGATGTCAGTTGGTGGGAATGTGTGTGTATGGTTTGGGGATGTGTGAGTGGATGTGCGATGTGTGGGTTGGTGGGGGATGTGTGTGCGTTGGTGGGGTATATGTGGTCGATGAAGATGTGGCTGGGGGAGAGGATGTGTGGGTTAGGATGTGTATGTGGGTGGGCGTGGGCTGTGTGGGTTGGTGGGGGATGTTTGTGGGTGGCGAATGTGTTTTGGTTGGGGGAACAGGTGAGGGCAGTGTGTGTGGGTGGGGGATGTGCGGGAGGGGGATGGGTTGGTTGGTGGGGTATGTATGTGTACCTGGGTGTGTGTGTGGGTGGGGTGATGTATGGGTAGGTGGGAGATGGGCCTCATAACATGGTAATTTGTCTTAATTATGTTTACAACATTCATTTCACAATGTTTATCTTTCTTCCTATGTAAATGTATAATGCTCTTGATGAACGAAAGACGAGTGATTGGAAGGGCCGAATGTAAGACGGGCCTGCGTGCCCAATTTGTTACCCTTTTAAAATAAAGTTTATTTGATTTGATTCGTTTGCTACTGATCATTCCTGTCGTTACATTGAGTTATATTGCCTCTCTTCTCATCACAAGACCAAAGATAGAATACTCTAACTATAACATCATAAATGGATTTATGATGTGTTTACAGCAATGCACCGGTGAGCGCTATTACAGAAACGATGAAGCACATTTTAAAACAATCACTAGAATTGCTACTGGCAAGGTACACCTAACATTAATCAAAATTAAAAGGAGCACTGTGCTAATAAAATAAATCGGTACCGTATGGATTAAAAACTTGGAGCTCAACTGCAAGACTGAACAGAAGAGTAATTTCATTAATACACGGACTGGTCAAATATAGTATTAACAATATATGTGGGCGGAAGGAGGGGAGAGGGAGAATAGGAGAGTACACATGGGTAAGCTGGGACAACTATTGAATACCCTGTGGTTATCAACGCATGCATGCCAGAAGAATAAGATCGCTTGGTGATATTGAACGGATGGATTCATACAGATATAATAAAAACACTTCAGTCTTCGTAGACTTAGATGGATAGGACATCTTAGGATGGATGGATGATGGTAGAATACCAAAGGACATCTTTTTTGGTGAATTACAGATGGGTAAGAGATCTCAGGGTCGGCCTCTACTACGATACAAAGATGTGTGTAAGCGGAACATGATTGATACAGGCATTGATAATGCACATTGGGAGCAAGTCGCCGCTGAAATTGTTGCATGGAGGGCAAACATCAGAAATGGAATAAAGACAAAGGAGAAAATTATTGCAGATAAGTTACACACCGAGCGTGTGAGACGTAAGATGGTGCATGATGGTGGAAATGACCACGTGTTCACATGCACCCACTGCGAACGGATATTTACAGCACGAATTGGCCTTATCAGTCACATTCGCTACCGCCATAGGTAAAAGTTATTATGCCTTTTTAAAGCACAAACTATCGTCTGTCAAGACGGCAAGGTGCCAATGAAAAACATAGGCCGAATAAATACAAGGTTCATGATCAAGACTGTTAAAGAATGCGCGGAAAGGAGTGTTTGGAAGAATTAGATATGTGAGAAATAGATGTGGCAGGGCTGAAGCATAATAGACATACATTAGCACAGATTACACCCCCACAACGATTAATATATGTTAAAGATGAGAAGGGGAAAGAAATAAAGAATACGAGGTGAGGTGGAGGAGGAGCAGAACACGAAGACAAAGATGAAGAGGGCGAGAGAAGAAAGGAGAAACGGGAGGAGTAGATGCAATGTTCAATTAGTAGCAGTCGCAGTATCAGCAGCAACTGCAGAAGAAAAAAAGATGGCGCTGATGATGATGATGCTGAAGACGACGACGACGACGACGACGACGACGACGACGATGAAGATGATGAAAATGAAGAAGAAAAAATATAAAGACACCTAATTTTCCCATACGACAATATATGTCAACACCATGGAGATATAGTCACATAAGTATTCTTATATCAAAAGGCTTCGCGACATCTAAGTGCTAACCTATTTAATGAATATTTATTTCTCACTCCTGCAGTGGCCTCGGGTTTGCCCTCCATTCATCGTTTCATTCGAGCCATTGATAAAGGGCCAAACACCCGCTGAAACCTGTATTTTCGCTTCTACAATGCACTCTCTCATTTCTCTATAAAACATAATCGCTCTCTTGTGTTCCTTGTTTCCAATGTATTCAGCTAGCCGACAACAAATCAATAACCAGTTAGATAGCGGCTTAAACAGCAACGGAATCTTGCTTATTTAAGGGGTCATAAAATGGACTTTGATCTTCCTCCCTGGGAAGAGACAGACTGCGACATTGGCACCCGGATTGGGAAACGATGAGGGAGGAACTGCCGGCAACGTTTTGATAGGGCGCTGTTTCCTGAAGCGTGGCATGTGGAAAGCCTGGTGGTCAGTGACATGGGACAGCGAGTTTATCGTCACGGATATTCGCAATGGTCGGAAAGTAACAAGGGAAACGTGAGAAATGCATTCACAAGAACAGATCAGCACTCGCTGCAGACATATATCGGGTGTACATGATGTCATCACAATTCTTTCTTCCGTTGATAACACCATTCTGTTTGGAGTGCAAAAGATTACCCCAGCAGATGACAGCCATTAGCTGTATACTGCTTCACTAAGGACTGGTGCAAATTTAATGACATCATGTTCTACACACAAAGTGTAGTGAGACTTTACAAACAGCCTGTATAAGTGGCAAAAACCAGTTGATATATTCATCTTCTATAGATGCCGGGTCCGGAGCAGTCATCGGCGATCATGACTCTCCAACCTTCTAATTTTCTGATATGTTGATGAAGCTGGTGTTGCTTATACAATAATTTGATGCCCAACTGTTTAGGCTTTTCACGCGGTCGTTCTCTGTCTTACTCAGTCTCTCTTGCCTAGTATTTACCAAAACAACACTAATTTATTTATTCTATCTCTTCTGTTTATATGTTCCATACATTTCTGTTTAAAGCTATCTATGGTTTTGGTGACTGCAGCACCTGCAGCTCTCAATGACTCCTCGGTGTTTGTCTTCCTCTCTAGCCTTTATATTCTCAAAATTCTTCTCAAACAACACATCTCCGCGACCCCCACACAGAACATATTTAGCTGTTTTAAAAGCGTAGTGACTGTTTCATTACACACGTGCAGTGTCATGCTAGTCTATGCAGTCACAATAGAACATGGCCACATTTCGGAAATCTATCTATCTGCTTCTTAAAGCTCTCTGTCTCTGTCTCTGTCTCTCTCTCTCTCTGCGTGTAAATCAGGGGGAAACAAACATATATCTATAGGCTCTATCATTATCATGTGCTCTGCCGAGAGGCGTAGGCATTCATACTCTCCATAGATCTCGGTCCTTGTGTTCTGGGTCAGTTCTATTTATGATATTCCTACATGATATCGCCTAAGGCAGCCCATGTCTCTTTGTATGTCCCTGTCTCTTCTAGCGCTGATCCTTCCAGTCGTCACGATGTTCTTCATTCCTTCTCTTCATTTGAGAACATTGTGACGACTGGAAAGATCAGACGAAGACCGCGAGACAGGCTGCCTGGTGGTATGCGTGTACTATATTGATTTAGAAAGATACTGCCACAGAGGCGTGCTTTTTTCATAGAATCCCATGGTAGGCTAGACTAAGAAGGCCAATATCGTTCTTAAACATCCGGTGTGCTGAAGTCAAGGTAGGAAGCTCAACCCCTACACTGGGCAGTTGGACTAAAATGTTGACCTCTCATCCTTGACTTGGGAACGTAAATTACAAGTGCCTCTGAAGTTGGAGTGGGTTCACCTTATGGCGACGGACACTGTTAATATAGAAAGCTAATCCACACGCAAAATTCATCCCAGCACTACTAGAAGTAGTGTGTATGGACTACGCTTGAGTTCAAAGCGAGCGAGCGCAAAAAAGTACTCCGGCGGGAGATCACAGGTTGCTGGTTACTCACAACAGACAAGAATGTCGCCAGTTGTAGTCACGCCGTGAGTAGAAAGAGTTTGGAGAACGCCCGGATATATCCAGCGTAATAGAGACGGACAAGAACAATGCTGCATGGGGTGTTTGAATGGCGTGGATAGCGGATCAGCGGCCCAACTTATCAACCCAGATTATCAACAGTACAGCAAACAGTTCGCTTTCGTTCAGTTCAGTTTATGAACATTGCACTCCGGACATGTCAGTAGATGTTCCCATCTCCTCTGGGTAAATTCATCACCATACAACGAATAACGACGTCCCCGTAATAAGGAAGTTGCGCAGCTACTGGTAGACTGGTAGACCTGGTCGGACAGGTCACGGGGTAGGAACTAGCCGAAGAGAGACACAAACCTGCTGCCATGAAGGTAGACTGGCGACAGTCAACGGCTAGTGAAAGCAAGCACGGAAAAATGCTTAAGTCGGATGTACTGAAGCACTTGCTGGGTGAAACAGTACGACGCAATTCACTCGATGATGTCGGTCTTGTGGCGAAGTGGTCAAACCATCTGACTCGGGCTCCGAAGGTTGTGGGTTCGATTCCGGGCCGCGTCCTTCGGCTCACGAGTGCATTTTTTTCTGAGACTCCTGAGGGTCGTCGCTGGAGCTACGGAGTTCGTGCTTTGTGCGAAACTTTACGCGCTGCGGGAAGAGACTGAGTCATATGGGATTTTAAAAAAAACGGTGCAATGAAGTCGACCCTGATGACTTTTAAGCGACTTTTTTTTTTAAAAAGAGGGCCCTTGTTACACACCTTGAAGTGTATTGGGTATATGGTGCTAGCCCAATATTTGATAGACCAAACGGCACTCGACGGGTGGTGCGGTCAATATGACTCCGGTCGCCGTTGCTTTCCGTTACATTTGCTGGCACCCATTACATTGGAGCCCAGGCCAATTAAAAACATTTTAAAGTGTACAGAATGTAAAGACACCCGCCTTGATCGCGCTTCGAACACAAAGCCACCGGGCCGGCACAATAATCATGCTAGCCACTGCGCCACCGCAGCTAGTCTCGTCATGTGTATTATTCATCATCATCAAGTGCCCTGTCAGCTGGCGTAGGCGTTCATGGCTCTCCACAGATCTTGGCCTTTGGTGTTCTGGATCAACTATGCTGTTGACATTCCTTCATGCCATCGTCTCAATCTATCCAGCATCACTTCTCTTGGTCTGCCTATGCCTCTTTTCCCCTCGATCTTTCCAGTTGTCCCGATGTTCTCCAATGTCTCTCGTCTCATCACATGACCAAAGAAAGCTGTATGTCTCTTTTGGTATTGTTGAATATATAGTGTTCTAGTTTCATTAGCCTCTTTCAGGCAATGGTTGTTAGTTACTCTGGTAGTCCAGGGAATTCGCAACATTCGTCTCAAAAGCAATGTATTATTACATGTGCTAAACTACTTTCCCCGTTGTCATCTTTTTAAATAAATCTACATATTAGGGCTGGATCGACCCTACCACTGGTCATAAAATCGTCTCGTTTCGAACAAGTGATCGCTGAACAAGATCTCTTCCTAACTGGGGATAGAAGTCCCTCCGCCGTGACATGAAGCCAGTCAGTACACTGTACACTGGGCTATTGCAGCTAAACACATTATGACTTAAAAAAAAACAACAACAACAACTTGTGCATGTAGCCTAGACGAATAGCGAATATGGCGACACTACATACATAAGAGAAACCAACAACAAAAATAAAAACAAATAAAAATAACCAAATGCCGAGATAGGAACCTGCTGTCGGTTGGTGACGTCTTAGAATCAAAACATTTATCTAGGCCTACGTGCACTGAGGGACAGATGGCCAGTCTTCTTTCTCGAATCTAACAACGAGACCTGTTTTCGAACCTCGTCCGGTCGCGCTCACACCACTCACATGGTAACGTCCTAACCGCTATACCAAAAGTGTCTGCAACTGCATCCAGCCCACAACATTTTAAATGCTAGTTCTGTCGAGAAAATGCGACGAGTGGAAAGAGTTAAAAAACGGGAACCCTACAGCACCAGATTCGTCTGGAAATTGACAGAACCCGGAAGAAGATGGTTCCTCCGAATAAAAATAATAATAATCGTAATAAAACTACAGAACGGGAGGAGGTGGAGAAGAGAAGGGGAAACTAGAAATAGAGGCACATGGGGCACACACTGTATTGATCCGGTAGCGCAGTGTAATGGATATTGATTGTGAGATCGGTCGGCGGGCAACAGTACGCTAGGGTCAATCTTTGCCTCACCGCTGGTTAGGTAGATGCGTGCGAGGTGCTAGCAGGCAGGCAGGCAGGCTTTGGTGACAGAATCGAATGTGAAGCGACCCCCCTGAACAACAGCGGCAAATTAGGACACGTGAGTCAGCTTCGGAATCTACGGCCTGTTCCACTCTTTAAATGGCGGGAGCTCGAAATTTGAGACCATATTTCCAAGCATTCATCATGGAAAATGATTCTACTAAGTGTTTCGTTTCGCTATGGTTGTAAATTTTAAACATCCCCAAATATTGCTATTTATAACTTGAGAATAGCATTGAAAACTACGGAAATAATAAACCGTCCGTTACTCTCTCTCTCTCTCTCTCTCTCTCTCTCTCTCTCTCTCTCTCTCTCTCTCTCTCTCTCTCTCTCTCTCTCTCTCTCTCTCTGTTTTTAATGTGTTCATAATTATTTCCCCATGTTTCACTTTGTCAAATGCTTGACGGACCTTGTGTCCAATTCTTAACCCACTGAAAAGCAAATTTGTCCGTTCTCTCTGAGAAGCATCCGACAGAAAATACTTTAAGAGTTAAAACTGAGAGTTAGTTAGTTAGTTAGTTAGTCGACAGATCATCCTCGTTGCACATCGGACCATTCAGTCCATAAGTGCTCGGATCCCCTCCTCAGCAAATCCCGCAGCGTGTAGCGGCTAACGACGCCAGTTCTGTGTTGGTTTATCAATCTTCTTTGGCTTCCTGCGTAGTGTTCTTGTTTGGCCACCCCTCTTTTAATTTGCTGCTCTCGCAGTCTGGCCATTGTTGTAGATTCACAGTCATCACTTGGTTCTTGCAAAAGTCTCACTTCTCGTAGAGCATTCAGAATGTCAGCCTGGTCCATGGCGCGTCCGCCCTCAACAGTAGCCTCACCTGCGAGCTTGTCAGCCCGCTCATTTCCTTGTACTCCCGCATGCCCTGGCACGAAGATGAAACTAATCTTTGCCAGCCGAGACCGCTTCAGAGGCAGCAACCATTCTCTTCGAATCGACCCCTCCTCTATCCTCTTGATCATGTTCATTGAGTCGCTAAGGAAACAAGCCCTAGTGAATGTCTGTGTCTCGAGCCATGTTATTGCTTTACTTACTGCCATGACTTCCATGGTCAGGCTACTTGTGGTTTCAGTGAAAGCACCAGAGTCCTCCTTCACAATTCTCCCTCCGGCCCGAGCTGTAAAGGCCCATGAGCTTCTCACATGTCGGACGACCGACCCATCTGTGTAGATGACCGCGTCACTGTCTAGCGAATTCTCGAAAATCAACGCTTGTACTTCAGCCTCAACAGCAGCCGGATTTTCTTGTCTGCATTTTCTATCTAGTTGGATGCAAACTGAAAAGGATGTGCAGAAGTCTGTTGGCACTTGCACCCACTCCTCGCCAGGTTCTAAGTCCTCAAGTGAACACACCTGTTGAAGAATGTCCTCGGCTTGACCCATCCACGACCGTCCTCTTTTTAACCTGCTGCCCTTCACCTTCCTAATTTCACTATGCAGTGGATGCTGTGTGTTTGCGTTAATTCTGAGGTAGGCACGTGCCCTGCAAACTTGCATTCTCTCTTCAATGGTTGGAAAATCAAGAAGGTAGCGCATCGCCCTGCATGCTGTATCTCTTGTACATCCAAGAATAATGCGCATAGCTTCATTCTGTATCCTTTCCATCCTTTCTATCTGCTTATGGCTGACAGTCAGGATTGCCATTGCATACTCCAAAACAGACATGACCAGCCCCTCGTACAGAAGACATAGATGGCGCTGCTCACAGTTTACTGCCGCCATCACCCGCATCGCTGCCAAACCCCGCTTGGCCTTTGTTATCACCTGGTCTATGTGCACATTATAAGCAAGGCTTCGATCAAACCGTATCCCCAGGTAATTCATTGCCTGCGTTCTTTCCACCGTCTCTGAACACAGCATTACAGTTGGTGTTGGATTGTTGACAATATGATTATTCAACGAGAACCAAGTCACTGTTGCCTTAGTTGGGTTGACCATTGCCCCAGCTTCATCACACCAAGTACTTATGCGATTGAGTTCGGTTTGTAGTTCCACAGCAACCTCCTCTCTATCCTTACCCTGACGATACACTAAAACATCATCGGCATATGACAATGTCCTGCCAGGTCCAGTGATCTGCTCACTGGTGATTCTCACTGTGTAGGCGTTGAACAGTACCGGAGATAATGGTGATCCCTGTGGTAGGCCAGGATATATTGTTGTTGGTTCCGAAGTCCAACTGCCACATCTAAAAACTACTTTCCGTTGGAAGAGAGCTGCAGCGATCCAACTAAGGAGGAATGGACTTACGTTTAGTTCAAGAAGCTGAAACATTAAAAAATCCAGTGGTACTCTGTTGTATGCGTCCTCAAGATCAATCGCTGCAGCAACGGTTTCAGTGCCTGAGTGGAAACCTTCATAGACATCGTGGGCAAAGACTGCTGCATTGGTCCAGGTTTCTCTTTTTGGACGGTACCCACCCAGGGTAGGTGGGAAAACACCTTGCCTCTCTAGTTGGCTTGATATTTTCCTGGCAATTACCTTCTCCAGCAGCTTGCCTATTGTATTCTGCATGGTTATAATTCGATATCCCTGAATTTTCTTGTGGTCTTTGTCAGGCTTCGGCAAGGGAATCAGATAGCTGTGTAACCATTCCTCCTTGATGCTAGCACTCCCTATACTGTTGTTGTACATGTCTGCTAGTTTCTCTAGCTCATTGTCGGTACACCTATTTATGTCGTCGTATCTTATGCCATCAGGACCTGGAGCACTGTTTTTTGATCGTCGAAGCACAGCCTTGATTTCTTTCACTGTCACTGTGTCTTCATCCGAAGTGTCCTGGGCCTTGCATCTGTCTGAGGTGACCTCCTTGGCCAGATTCCGGCCTCCCATGTCTGTCTGGTTGCTCTGCTCAAGGTAGCGTTCAAAGAGGGCTTTGCCCTTGTCCTCGTCAGTCCTCTGCCAGATGAGGTCAGCACCTTGGAAGTCAGAAATGCTCTTATTCTTGACTACACCACTCATGCTTTTATGTAGTCGCCAGAACAATTTCAGTGACTTGTCTGTGCTTACTCTTTGACACACCTCTGCCCATTTTTCGCTTTTAACCACCGTGACCAGTTTTTTGAAAACTGAGAGGACAGCGATGAATGGTAGCAAGGGATTGGTGGCCATATTGCGAACACCGGGTTACCTCAGCGACGTACTGATGGTCCTTGTTGTCCTTCGTCTTTAGCATATGGCCGTTTCCAGAGCACACTGATTATTGGAAATTAAAAGACAGGGGCATTCATCAACAGAATATGTTAATTCTACAGGAAGCCGGTGTGATGCAGATCAATAGTTAGCACCATCCCTCAAGAAATTGACACAGCAAAAACCGTATTTGTACACACTACTTGGGGATTTGGTGTTTTCACAATTGGGTTATACGGTGCAATGCCACCATCAATTCAAATAACATTAACTCTTTTAGTCTCAGGCAACCGGTATTTGAAAATAATACAAAGATGTATTAGGGGATTAGGAGTTACAGTAGTAAGGTGTGGGTCATAAAGGCGGTGAACTAATGATAACCACGCACGCAGAAACAGAAACATGGGGAGCGAGTAAAAGAATTCTTTCATTAACCGGTGCCCGAGCAGAACAGAAAGAATGAAATGGCATGTGACAGTGGTTCTCAACCGGTGGGGATTTC
Source organism: Cepaea nemoralis (assembly GCA_014155875.1). NCBI lineage: Eukaryota > Metazoa > Mollusca > Gastropoda > Stylommatophora > Helicidae > Cepaea > Cepaea nemoralis. The sequence goes on from JACEFZ010009927.1 coordinate 61,061, forward strand.
CCCCCTCTCCTCCAAGGGGGAATCTTAGGGTTTCCAGGGGGTGGGGGTGGGGGGATTAACATTACTTCAAGATCGCGTTAATACAAGAACAGATTACTTGATATTGTTTTTCCCTCCATACATTACAGTTCTGTACTTCTCGCCCTTTTGAAATTCGTTTTATAACGTCAACAAGTCAATTTTGATGTAGACGTCTAGACTTGTCCTAGTATGTGTTATTATATTTAGCTTCCATTTTTACATATACTGTGTATGGGTGGAAAGGGCGGGGGTATTTACAGGGAGGAAATACGAAAGGGGGGGGGGGGAATGACGTTCTTAACATATGGTGAAGGGGTGCATGGGCCAAAAAAGGTTGAGAACCACGGGTATAATATAATAAATACCTAATGGGACGCTTAGGGATAAAACTATACACATATCAGCGAAAAAAGAGGTGAGAACAAGACTTTGGTGTTGGCTGGGACATACGCTGTAAAAACCTGATACTAGCATAATAAGAAAGTCCTTACTCTGGAGCTAAGAGAGTAAACGAAACATAGGGAGACCTAGAACACACGGCGCAGAGAATTAGAAGCTGATGAATAATATCATCATCATTATGTGCCACGCCGATAATCTTGGGCGGTCATGTTTCGCCATCTCACACGATCACTAGAGTCGCGGATCATCCCTGTGGTCTTGTCTCGGACATACCACGTGGCCAAACCATCTAGGTATTTACTTCTCTGCCTTCCCTTTGTTATTTTCCCATCAAACTTGCCAGTTGTCACCAAGTTCTTCAATTTATTTCTTCTCAAAAGATGTCCAAACATTGTAACTGTCTACGTCTAATTAATATGGGGAGGTTGTATAGAGAGCTTGAAATAATACAGGACTGCTTGATATTTGTTGGTAGCGGACGTATGCTCCAATGGGGGATAAATAACAGAAGAAGAAGCACAGACACAGTACGACTAGGACAGGGTGGTTGAAAGTGATGACGCCTTGTCACTGAAGAAGTAAAGGCAGCTGAATATGTTTTTGTCATATAAGAAGCAGCGGATCAATCTACTGCGTATTTTTTGCTACCGGACAAGACGGGCAGAGGGTGTTATCTACCGGTTTTCTGGGTCATCCAGTGCATTGCCGGCTGGCGTTGGTGATCATGCCTCTCCACAAATTACGATCTCCGACATCATGGATAAAGTAGTATATCGACTCCCTTCCGTGCCTTGACACAAAACTGCCAAGAATATTCTCACGCCGACTTTATCTCTCTTCCCAGAAAATCTTTCCGGGTGTCACATGTTCCAGTTTTTGTCTTCTCATAATGTGGCCGAATAACGATGACTGCTTCTTTCTGATGTTAGTGATAAGTTATCTTTGTGACTCCGCTTCCCTTAAAACGTCCTGATTGATCATGTTGGTTCATTTCTTGGTTAGGTTTTCGCATTTTAAAAACAATGTTACCAGGGCATCAGCATATTCTGTCTACTCCGTGAGAGTTACAACTATCGAGGGACTAATTAACATGAGATAGGTGCAGCTGGGTTATCTTATTATGGGACCTTTATCCCAGAAACCAAGACATCAAATCCACCGATCATCTTAAATGTTATCAATTTCCCTAAGCGTGCGCTTTAGGATACACGTGCAAATACGCACGTACGCGCGCGCACACACACACACACTTAGCCTCGCGTATATCCCTTGTTAGAAACTAGACTGGCACGGAAATATGACTAACGCAGAAAATGTGTGTATAAACAAGTATACACCTGTGAAGTGAGCAAACAGCGCGCCTTAAAGCACCTAAATGTGTGTGTGTGTGTGTGTGTGTGTGTGTGTGCGCGCGCGTGCGAGTATGTGCGCGCGCGAACGTCAGACAGACAGACAGACAGACAGACAGACAGACTTCCAGCGTACTCCTTAAATTTCAGTCACTATATCCATAGTGAAACTACTGAACGTAAAATCTGCCAAGACATCAACAGCAGCTGAAAAATGCTGGTGTTGACTGCAATGCCCTGTAAAGGATATGCGAAAAAGAAGCAGCCTATACTATAGCGAACTATCCTAAACTGGGATGGAAGGTGCCTTGTAAGCATTAAAGCAAAAAGTGCCAAGGAAGCATATTCCTTTTTGCGAGATGGAAAACCACACCCACCAATAAAAACAAATGTCAATTGCTGCGAGAAAAATAACGTAAACGCGCTATTTAGAGCCTACATTGTTGAGCACATGTGAAACGTGGAAAT
>JACEFZ010009928.1:0-77500 GCA_014155875.1 Cepaea nemoralis
TTTTTTAATTACCCCTTTTGGGCCCATATAGTTTGCTGTGCAGTGATGTATGTTGGTAGTGCATGTATGTAACTAAATTACTTTACAGGACGTGTTTCGATGATACCCAACAGTGATATTACACCATTGCAAGTTGATATATGTGAGTAAATAACTTTGCTTAATGTGTTTAGATAAAACCTAACAGTGACATTACATCAACAAAAGTAGCCTATAGCTAAGTCACTTTACTGGATGTATATCGAATAAAACTAACATTGATATTACACTAACGCAAGTAGATAAATGTAACTAAATCACATTCCTGGGCGTATTTCCAATAAACCTAATGCCATAGGTTGAATTGCACCTTATGGCATAGTGACGAAAAGTCACCCAGAGGGACATGACAATCGAGAGGTGGACGTCGTTCCGTGCGGACGCACCACGTAGAGAAGATGGCTGTGGCTTAAGATAATGCCGCCATTTTATTGAGCGTATAGTAGTGTCGTATATATTACGTTGGGGAATGTATGATTGTGACAATGTCTACTCTAGAGTGTTGATTATAGATGAAAATCTACACTTGTGTCCGAGTCACATCTATGTGGGTGGGTCGTGTTGTGTTCGATGGTGATTTGATGTAGTCTAAAAGGAATGGCAGCGTTCACCTTCAACAGGTAGGTAGAGTGTGAGAGAGCTATCACCAAAGGGCAGATGAATGTTAAAGTAATAGAGCCCATCTCTCGGGCTAGATGACGAAGCCGAGAGAGAATCAAGCAAGGTGGCGAATGGGACAGGAGGCGAGAAGTTATAACTAATATCCCTAGGCATCTGTTAATTCGCCTAAGCCCATCATTCGCACCCTGGCACCTAATCGTGGTATTCAATCAACACAAGCAGATATATTTTAATCACGTTACTGGATGTGTTTCGATGAAACTAACAGTGATATTTACACTAACATAAGTAGATATATGTAGCTAAATCTTTTTACTGGATGTGTTTCGATAAAACTAACAGTGATATTAACACTAACACAAGTAGACTATTGTAGCTAAATCCATTTACTGGATGTGTTTCGATTAAACTAATAGTGACATTAACACTAACGCAACTAGACATATGTAGCTAAATCACTTTACTGGATGTGTTTCGAAGAAACAGTGATATTAACACTAACACACGTGTATATATATATATATGTAGCTAAATCACTCTACTGGATGTGTTTCGAAGAAACTAACAGTGATATTAACACTAACACTAGTAGATATATGTAGCTAAATCGATTTACTGGGTGTGTTTCAATTAAACTAACAGTGATATTAACACTAACACAACTAGAAATGTGTAGCTAAATCACTATACTGGATGTGGTTAGATTAAACTAACATTGATATTAACACTAACATACGTAGATATATGTAGCTAAATCAACTTTACTGGATGTGTTTCGAAGAAACTAACAGTGATATTAACACGAACACAAGTAGATACACGCAGCTAAATCCCTTTACTGGATGCGTTTCGATGAAATTAACAGTGATATTAACACCAACACAAGTAAATATACGCAGCTAAATCCATTTACTGGATGTGTTTCGATGAAACTAACAGTGATATTAACACCTACACAAGTATGTAGCTAAATCACGTTACAGGGTGTCTTTCAATGAAACTAACAGTGATATTAACACCTACCCAAGTATATTACTGTAGCTAAATCATGTTACTGGGTATGTTTCGATTAAACTAACAGTGATACTAAACCACAAACAGAACAAACAAGAGGCCGTGCATTTGAGGCTGACATGATTTATTACAGGCAATATACATTTACAAGTAATGTCTCCACGAGCAACGCTGGGCCGTTATTATTTGAATACTGCTCGATTGGCGAATACGTTGTGGGTTATAGGAACGTGTACACACATGCTTAGAAGTTTTGTTGTATATTTTGTTATATATTTTGTGCTTTCCAAAGAAAATGTTTTACAAACGTCATGTGTTGACGGTACTGGGTTTTTCATCTGGTACGACGCATATGCTCTGTTTTTTATTTTTATTTTTAATGTACATTGCTATACAGTTGGCGTTCGTGGTGAACGTAGTTTTATAACCCCGACATACCGTGTTTGAAGTCAGGTGACTTGGGAACACATCGCTTTGCGTTGATTTTCACAATAGTACCTGGAGATCAGCATGGCGTACTGGAAAAGAGCGCTCGCCTTAAACTTCCGGTGTGCTGATGCCGAGGTAGCGGGTTCAACCCTTACACCGGTCAGTTGGACTAATATGTTGACTTCTCGTCCTTGGCTTGCGGACGTAAATTACAAGTACCTCAGAAGTCGGAGTGGGTTCGCCTGATGGCGGGGGACACTGGTAATAGGGAAAGCTAATCCACACGCAAAACTCAATCAAGTGTTCTAGAAGTAATAGGTCGTGTTTGGACTAGGCTTGAATTCAAAGCGAGAGAAAAAAACACATAGTATCAGCCTTGGTCGTTGGAACAGGATAGGACATACACTTAGAAAACCTCAGTAAAGTAAAACTAGGAACTCCATTAGGCGAACGAAATAATGGGGAGTTTAAAACACTTGGAGAAAAACATTAAGGGCAGAGAATAAATATAGGGTGTATTTTTAATGGCTGTGCAGTGTTTGAAAATATTGCCGGTCTAAGTTTTGTATTCACCCTCTGTAAAGTTCATGCAAAATATTAGGTATATACAAAACTTGGACCAGCAATATTTTCAAACACTGCACAGTTATTAAAATACACCCTTCATAGGGGGAGGACAAGGAGGGAGCGTCGCGAAAGGAGCAAAAAATACGACGGCTTGGCGTGAGTTGATTGAGGCCCTATGCCTCAATGGGAGATAAAGAGCGAAAGAAGAAGAGGAATGGATGTCAGCCATTCAGAAAGCAATGGCAACCTACTAAACGTAATATTGCCTAGAAAATCAGAAACAGTTTAACAACGTTGGGGTTGATTGCGACGTCCTGTAAAAGGGCATGCAACTAGTGTAACCTCGTCTTAGGCAGACAAATAGCAGTAATAAATAGGACAGGAAGACCATTGTGTCGCAGCTGGTGAACCGGTCGTGCTCTAAATAAGTGCAGACTTGCTCGGGTGCGGCGATTGATGACCGACTTTAGCTGGAGCTTCAGCCTCTTGTACTCAATAGTCCGAGGAAAGACCGGATGGGCACATAATGAGAGATTAACTACATGACTCTTCGCTGGCTGTTGAACGAGGGGACGAGGTGCGCGTGAGAATGTCCTGAGGGCAGTGATGTCGTTTCTTAGCTCAACTCAATATAATCAGACAGCAGCTGGTACCAATAGTACTGAGTCTCTTCGCTGGCTATTGAAGATGAGAACGGAACACGAATGGATGTGACGCCGTCTTCTGACTCAACTCATGGTCGAGTTTACATTTACTGGCAGATTCTATGTGATGACATGGTACAGGACCCCGTTTCCCACCAACGTTATTGAGGACGCGATTCTTCTCTTCTTCCTTTTATTCCCCCCCCCCCCCCCCCCCCCAACCAAATTCCCCAACAAGTTCATACCAAGTCCGTGAACACATTGTTGCATTCAGGACTCCGGGGCAGGCCTGGCGGACACATAATCAGGCTGCAACTGGCACCATTAGCTTTGGGACACTTCGCTGGCTGTTGAAGATGAGGTGGGGCACGAATGGAAATGTCGCGAATGCTATGGTGTCGTATCTTGACCAATCTCACCTCAACTCATTGTTGCCAGGAGTATCATTATTGAAATAATGTGTCTGGAAGAAAACATCAGGTGTGCTAACTACATGGCGACTACTGTCTACAATAGTGACGTTTTCAACAGACAGTTCACTGTCATTCTCCCCGCTAAACGATGGGATACTTAGACTACGGCTGGTGTTACTTGATACACCATCGCTCCCTGATGCTCCTCTGGGTTCGCTCGAGGATGAGCTTTCTTCTCTTTGTTGTACAGCTGTCTTTCTATGTAGCTGCCTTGCCTGAGCTGCAGATGTCATATACGTATACGAATTCAAATAGCTGTCTTTAACTTTGAATGCTTCTTGATTATACTGAACAAACAAGGGGCTCGCCCGTCTAGTTTTATGGCTTATGCGTTGATGTTGTTGTTGTAACAGCTCGTCCTCTTCTTTGCCCCAACAGTCATGTTTTTCATGTAATTTCGAATTGCGTGAACCGTATTCCCCTTTACTAAGATCTGACCGTGTGGACCCGGGGCATTGACTTTGATCATCCCTGATAAAGTATGGTATCACCCTAGAGTTTTCAGGGATCAAAACAAACTTTGGAAAGCGTTTTGAGCTTTTAATTGGGTTTACTCCCAGAGAGGAAGCTGTCGGTGTATTTTCACTACTTTTATAATGCAAAAAAGTCCCCTTTGATATAGTTGACCTAGAGTGAGAGTATGTGTAGCAGCAGATGCAGGGACCTGTCTTCCCGCAATGGAGGCAACATTTCTCAGGACGCTTATTTTTCCGTGTCATTTTATATCTGGTATCAAGATACCTGGATGTAGTTGATGGTGTTTCAATTATTTCTTCTTGATACGTATATTCCATTTTCTTACGGTTACTTGTAGTCTTCGCCAACTTCTTTGATTCGGATGCAGACTTGTGTAGAACATTTCGTTTGAACGAGACAAGTTTTCTTTCTAAACAATTAAAATCTCCCTCGGCCTTCGCGCCATATGAGCACTGCCCAGAAGAGTCTCTGTGGATTATAAAAGACATTGTCTAGAAGGGAGAAGAAGGTTATAAGCATTCGTTCTAATGCTACGTACTATTTACATGTGCTTTATCAACTTGAGAATATGATATAAAAATATACCTATGTCTGTGGCGACATTTTCAGCATCATATGCGCTTTGTTTAGCCCCTCCACAAACTGTGTGTTCTCTGTGTTGCTGCTTGCATGCGTTCGTTGGCTGTGAACTCCAGCGTGAAGTCCGGTATGTCGGATGAAGACATCCTGTTGTCCAACATCAGTGTGATGTCATACCGGACTGAGGTTTGCGTGAGTATCCGTTGTCCCATGTCTGGTTTTTTAGTGTGCAGACTGGTGGTTCCTCGCCGTGCAGGTAGATACTCTCCGACTTCGGAAGAATCAGCGATCCTACTACGTTAACCAGGACCCCGAAGGGACCTGTTGCGCAGGACGCACGACTAGGACGTGTTAGTAGTCTTGGCCAGTATAGAACCTGGCCCTGGTGCCTTGGAAACACCTCTGCGTCCCGTTCTCTGTGTTAATTCAACCGCTGATTGTCCATGTCTGTTTTCCATAACAACCACTTTTAAGTATCGTAAAATAGCATGCCGGCCAGTACTGACCATTGTATTGTTTTGATTCTTGCATTTGTTTGTCTTTATTTTTTTTCATTAAGTAACAAAGTGTCGCATGTCATTTGCAGACCATTGCGATCATACCCATGTTGACTTTCTAGGCAATTTTACATTCGGTAGTTTGCCATTGTTCTCTGAACGAGAATTATACGTTTAAGTCCAACTGACAGGTTTAGGGAATGAACGAACCCACTTACTCCACCACCAGGGCAAGGAAGTTTAAGAACGAGTGCTCTTAACCTTTCGATCAAGAGTAATTCCAGATCTTGATGTAGAATTTCTCTTATGATTTCTGCCCCGGGATCGCTAACTTAGCAATACGGTATACCGGATTTCTGCCCTGCGATCGCTAACTTAGCAATACGGTATACCGGATCTCTGCACGTGACCTAGTTCTCCTCGTAGACCACCTTCTCGCCTGCTGGTCCGGCTGTCATGGGTTCGACCCGCATCGAAGCGAATTCGAATTTTAAAAAGTGACCTGACTCGCAAGTCGACCTAGCCAAACAAAATGGTAATAGGAAATGTCTTGGGTAGTAAAAGTGACCGCATCAGCCACCCAGTGCAGACTGGTCTATAGAAATATGGGTGTAGCACCATGTACTCACCGGATCCGTGGCCAAGGTGTTAAGGACGCAGTTCGTAATCCTGCATACCCGCGTTCGAAACACTGCTGTGTTGCTATTTTATGAAATGGTATGGGTGCAGGTTGTTCAGAAAAGCAATGGCAAACTACTTTACGTAAACTTGCCTAGGAATCACAAACAGCCAACAAATGCTGGGGTCGACTGCTACGTCCTGTAAAGGATATGCAAACAACAACCATATACTCAACGTGCCTTAAGGCGCGAACAAGTGTCCTGTTCTGGTTTTACTACAGAAGTCCTAGCGCAGTGGTTAATGTGGTGGTTTACCAACACAAGGGTGCGGAGTTCAGTTATGAACCGTCTTTGCCACTGTTGTGACCAGCGGTGATCTAGTGATGACCCAGCCATGGAAATGAGCCCCAGAGAATGTGTCCCCAGGACCTAACGCTGCCGTTTAAAATCGAGAGAATAGGTTTTATCGCACAGGGGTTTACCCCAAATGGCTAGGTCTCTGTTCGCAGAACGACAAGCCGCCCGCCGACCGCATCGCACTAAGAACGAATTCCGTAGCTCCAGGGATGACCCTCACTGGTTTTCTGAAAGATGCATTTCGAAAAAGTACCTTCAGGGCGCGTTGGAATATGGAGCTTTGCCTAAGTTTTAGACCAATCGGCACTTGATGGGCGATGTAGTCAGTATTACTTCGACTGCCATTAACTCCCCAGAACAGTTTCTGGTAACTATTTTATGAGACCTGGTCGTCCCTGAAGCATTTTGTCTCGAAAAGGATTCTCACCTCTAGGGAGAATTTGAACCCGAAGCAGTCAACTGCGAGGCATGTTCCCAGGCAACTGCGCTACTGAGGCATCCCCGTGCCGAGATTTCGTCTACGAGAAAGCCTAAATTTTCAGCCAGGCGTAGTTGACACAGTATTGATGGCAGATAATGCAACAGATCTACAACAATGGTTGGAAGGTGTAGTAACAGAGAGTTCAAAGAAAGGACTCTCCTTGAATATCAAGAAAACAGTAACAATGGTGATATCAAAGAAACAGGTAACACTAAATAGTGAAATAGAAATAGAAGGAGAAATGCTTACTAAAGTGGATAGTTTTAAATACCTAGGGACATTTATAACTTCAGACGGAAGGTGCACAGCAGAGATTAAGAACAAAATAAAGAGCAAGCAAAGGCTGCATTTCAGAAAATTGGCAGTGAATCTTGGAATGTGATGAACAAATTAGGAAGAACTTGGAAGCAACAGAGATGTGGTTCCTGAGACAATGTTGCGAATTTCTTGGACTGCCAGAGTAACTAACGACAAAAGCCTGAAAGAGGCTAATGAAACTAGAACATTATACACAACAATACGAAAGAGACAAACAGCTTTTTTTCGTCACATTGTCACCGCCTCACATTTATAGATATTAATTAAAGGGCTGCAACTCCCGCCCAAGGGATAGAAGTGAGTCACTCGAAGGCCCGAGTAATCTAGAGCCTTCTCGAAGGCTGGTCATTGAGTCCATGGTCCCGTGGACACTGATGTGGCCCGCCTATTGCGGGGTCCACGAGGAACTCGGACAGAGTTACCACCCGTGTCGGATTGGGACACGTGTGGGACCGGGAGAGGACAGACGGACTTCAGAGAGACAACAGGGCCTGCCTTAGAGGGACTCAATAGATATCAATAGATATATAGACATAGGCTAGATAGTTTGCTAGAATGTTTAGGATAACTATGTGTGACGATGTTAACTATCTGTGATATGTAACACAGCGCGGGATTGTTAACCCACTGCGCCAACGCACTGTATATTGAAATACAATAAATGTTCGATGTTATATTGAACGGAGTTATTGTTGCCTGTGTGAACCCGAGCTCAGATACCTAGACATGAGCAAGACGATGACAGGCTTTTTGGGGGCTTATTCTCCGGTTTTGGCATAAGATCTAATGTTACACAGCTATTTATTGCCAAGTAAAAACACTAAATTAATTATATCAAATTGATTTCTGTATAACAAATTGATTTTTGTACAACAAATTGATAACTTTACAAGTTTAAAATATTAGCAGCTATCTAGCGATAAAGTAGTATTAATCTGAGTCTCTCAGCAGTGTATCTCTCATTATTGTGATTACTATAAACTATTTTTGACATGACTGTGACATTTTTTGACTGTTACTAATGTTTTCTCATTCTACGAGCAGATTGTTCCGCGAGTTATGTGGTGTGTAACCTATGTAAACTATCCAACAGTGGCGAGAGTACAAGACAACATCCGCAAGTTCTGGGATTAAAAGCTAAGTTTCATATCATGCCCATTGCAAATCTAAGCGGTACTTCTCACCATCCATCAATGTATCATTTTGCTTTGCATTGATTTGTTTGTATATTCATGACCTTGTAACCAACATAACCTTGCATTTCGATTTACACATTTAATAAGTAAGGGAGATAACTAAATTTTCTACTCCCCAACATTTTTTCTAAGGGATTTAACTTCATAAACAGTACCAACAAGTAAAAGACAAGATGTCTAGCTTAGATAAATGCATCGAGCAAGGTATCAAATTAGGATATAAAGAAGAGAAACTGTCAGAATGGGCACAGAAAACGCACGCAGAAAACATTGCCCGTGAAGAAAGAGCGATAGAACGAGAAGAAAAACAAAGGCAAACGCAGGCAGAAGAAAAGAAGATGCAGATGCAACTGCAGGCTCAAGAGAAACAGATGGAGCTTGAGGCGGCGGCCAAACTAGCCCAATTGAATGCCGATACACAAATAAAACTAAAGCAGATGGAGATTGATTCCAACGTAGAAATATCTGTAAGTAAACTAAGAAGCAAGGAAGAGGAACAGAAATATAACAAGTATAAAGGCCTCGTGAAGGCATTCTGCTCAGGAGATTCCATCAGTGCATATCTGGAAAATTTTGAGTGTCTAATGTCCTACCATAAGATCATAAAATCAGATTGGGCATTTATTTTAATGAGAAACTTAGCTCTGGAACCTTTAAAAGTAATAGAGACAGTGCCACAGGAAATGCGAAAAGATTATGACTATTTAAAACAGCGCATTCTCCAACATTTCTCATTAGATATTGCAGGTTACCAACAACAGTTTGCCAAACTATCCCCACAACCAAATCAAACGTTTATAGATTATGTCAGTACAGTACAAGATGTGTGTACAAAGTGGATTAACTCGGCTAAAACTAACAACAGCCATGACAAACTTAAAGAACTTATTATTATTGACAAGATGGTGAGTACAATCCCTACACCTTTTGCTAAGTTCTTGAAACAAATGGACTGTAAAAGTATTCAGGAAATCGAGTCCAAGGGGAATGCATTTTTCACAGCAAACAGAGAAATTTTTCATTTAAACTAAAGTCAAAACGATACAGCAGCAGCAGTAGTAAATACTAGATATTCGAAACCAACAGAAAGTAAATTTAAACCACGCTCAAATGGCAGTAAACCAGTGAAATGCCAATATTGTAGTTTGAATCACGACCAATACGCGATGTGCGATAAATCGCTGAACTATCCTCACCACCTCAAAATGATGGTGGAGAAGCAGAAGAATAAACGCAAAGCTTACCAGAGAGCGGTCAAATGTTTGTTTTTTGCAGTAGTTTTGGGCACTATAGTCGCTTTTGTGAAGGCCGAAAGATATTAAAACAGGCCAATGCTGCATTAGTGGAAACGTCATCAGACGAAGAGATTGAATCACTGAATGATTGTGACAATCAAAACGAAAATGTAAGTGAGCTTGGAAATGCTGTACAAATTATTGACACCATTACAGACAGTAAGTGTAACACCTGTACGAAGTTCCAACTTGACACAACGTTACTATGTGGCCACACTATCCCTATTTCAAATGAAACAGCCAACGCTGCTTTGTCATCTACAGGCAAACTAGTTTTTTCAACAGGGTTTGTAAATAACAAAAAGTGCACATTAATTCGGGATTCCGGCGCAACGCTCTGTGGGATTAAGAAAACAATTAATAGACAGGAAAGACTATACAGACAAACATGTGACTTGTCGCACATTCTCAGGCACTATAGAGAAATACCCCCTTGCTCTTGTCGAAATTCGAACCCCGTTCATATCAGGACGAGTATTGTGCGCTGTCCTTGAAAATCCGGTCGCTGATATTATACTTGGGAACCTGCCCAACCGTGCTCTGAAAAGGAAATCAGAGATTGGGAGCATAGAAACGGTATCCACCACCCAAACAGCGATTCTAAAGAGAAACACCATTCATGCTTGTCTCAATCTGCCAAAAGACCAAGGGAGACAACCACTGAAGTAATTCAGAAAGAATTCACCGAGGTGTTCAATGCAGGGGCGGTCGAATCTGTCAGTGATACGACCAAATTAAAACCTCGAATTGAGGATGCTACCATCTACCAAGTACCAAGCCTGTAGATGTGCAACAACACACACAACACACAAATGCAATAACACGACAGACAACCCATAAAACCAACACCGACCAACTGCAGGAATCACTAGAAATTATAGCACCAAACTCTACCAACACTAATTTGGAAATGAACAGAAAGCAGATCCTACACTTTCACCATATTTCAAGTTAGTAGGACTTAAACCAAAATTAACTAAAAACGCATCGTGGACATTTAGGCTACAGAACAATATCTTAACTAGATTATACACAACAAAGCAGACCACGATACAGCAAGTAGTGTTACCACAAGCACATCGAGACACAGTTCTAAAGATAGCCCATGACTCACCTTTCGGAGGTCATATGGGGTACGAAAAGACCAGGGCTAGGGTCCTGACCCAGTTTTATTGGCCAAAATTTTGCCAAGATATAAAAACCTTTTGTAGATCTTGTGATATATGTCAGAAACTGGTGAAAAAGGGGAAAAACCCTACGGCAGAAGTCCAATCAACGACAACTGCCTCGAGGCCTTTCCAAATCGTGGCAGTTGACCTAGTAGGTCCGTTGAATCACATTTCAAATAAAGGGAATAGATATATTTTTACTCTTATTGATGTATGTACGAGATGGCCAGAAATGCTTCCATTAAGATCTATCTCCTCTAAGGATGTGACGGACATATTATTAAATATTTTCTCCCGTTTTGGCTTCCCGGAGAAAATAATTTCTGATAGAGGAACCCAGTTCATATCGAATGCCACCCATTGCATTGGAGAACATCGTGACAACTGGAAAGATCAAAGGGAAGAGAGGCAAAAGCCGACCATGAGACATGATGCTGGATGGATTGAGACGGTGGTCTGGAGAAATATCAGCAGCAGAGTTGATCCAGAACACCAAAGACCGAGATATGTGGAGAGACATGAACGCCCACGTCAGCTGGCATGGCACTTGATGATGATGATGAAGTTTTTAAGTATCCGCAACACCAAAATAAAAGGCAATTTTTTTTTTTTTTTGGTAGCAAGTTTTAAGTATACTTGACGTTGGAAGGACACAAACATCCGCAAGGCCGAAATACAAAGTAATTGTGTGTAACAAGTTATAAGTATAATACACCGATTCAGTGCCAACAAAAAGTAGGTTTTAACCAAATATGGTACACAAGCAAATTAACAAGCATTATAATGGAATTTCGGTTCACTGAGCATTACAATTACGGAAGATACCACGTATCAAACCAAATAACACGATGACCCTAGTATTGCGATATATCGTCCTTCTGTCCAAATGTAAACAATATAAAATGACACAAAGTAGTGCAGCTTTACATAATAGAATTACGACACACACAGGACGTTGGGGCGATTAGCCTTCATCAGCAAACAAATACATACACAAAACACAACATATAGTCACGGAGAAGATCTCCTGTGACTACATTAAGACGTGATGACAGGAATAAAAAGATGAAAAAATGAAAGCAATGAAGAGAAAATAAAAATTGGAAACAATGTTCCTACTTACCTCAGTCAGAATTCCGAGCTGTGTATAGCTATACACAGCTGGGAATTCTGAGGTAAGTAGGAAAATTATTTCTAATTTTCATTTTCTCTTCATTGCTTTCATCTGTTTATTCCTCTCGTCCTGTCGTCGCGTCTTAATGTAGTCACAGGAGATGTTTTTATATTGTTTACATTTTCACAGCTTTACCGCAGTTCCACAAAATTTTATTCTGTCCAAATGGGAGGTCATTATTGGCGATATATTGTCCTTCGGCACTGAATCAGTTAATGAAAGGAAGGAAACCGCAACGCGGCCAACGACCGCAACACTGAAATAACCCATACCTCATGGTTACTATTTTTGGCGGACTTGGTAATCTGTCATGGAACGCTGAAAGTATGTGCGTGAAACCTTGAAATGGATTAGATTACATTCGGACAAAACAGCTTGCGTAATAAATAAAATGTGCAATAATGAAATGATGTGGAGGAATGTGAGATGATTTCAGAGTAAGATCTGATAGGTGTATGGGCAGACTACAAATAGCAATACAAATAGGGAGTCGGGGTTTAAGTAGTGAGAAGTGATGATCAACCAGGGGACAAAAGGTCGGAAAACGAATGATTCACAGACTACGATTGACGATAGGAGAATGTAACGGTGAAGTATAGAACACAGTGAGAGAGAGAGAGAGAGAGAGAGAGAGAGAGAGAGAGAGAGAGAGAGAGAGAGAGAGAGAGAGAGAGAGAGAGAGAGAGAGAGATACAGACAGACAGACAGACAGACAGACAGACACAGAGAGAGAGAATATATAGAAAGACTGAATGAGTGAGTGAGAGTGAGAGAGTGAGTGAAAGCGAGTGAGTTATTGAGAAAGAGTTAGAGACAGACGGAGAAAGAGTTAGAGACACACGGAGAAAGGGTGTAGAGAGTGAGTGTGTGAAAGACAGGGAGCTTTCTTTTTCCTTTTCTTTTTATTAGCAGGAACCCTGTACAGAAATGATGGCACCCATCGCCTAGTTATTACCGTCATGTCATTTACTGCCTATATAGTACCTTGCGGTGTATGGCAAGGTGTCTTGAGCCTGAGGAATTAAAGCCGCCTGGCTAGTGCAGTCGCCGCGAACTGTGCAGGTTAGAGATTTTGCCCCCGACAGAAAAATTCCACACCTTACTATGGATTCGAACCCGCCGGCATTCTAGCCACTCGGCCAGCCGCTCTTCTTAATGCCGTAATATCACCGTAAATCTATTAAAGAGTACAACAAAAGGATTATTGTGAAGGTAACATAAGGTCATACAGAAACGTATGGACACGGTAAGTCTGCACTTACATGGGAAATTAGCTTAAACGAGACGCAGGGAAGGGCCAAGAGAGAAGATGCTGGACAGTTTGACAGCATGGAATGCCAGGCGCGTCGGTATCAGAAATGATTGGCAGCACAATAAACAGAAGGCTGTCGACAAACATGATCACCAACGCCACACGGCATGGACTATAAGAGAAGGCTTTCTCAAAACACAACAATCTCTATTAAACGATCTCTGAAATGTGGCTGATCCGGTCACGGGATTATTAATCTGAGGCTGGGATGGGCCCTAATTATAACTTCTCTTCTGAGGATGAACAGGGTAGAGGTCACGGAAAACCCTACGACAGATATTCAGACTGTACATATTCTCAACACGTGAACTGCTTGTGACTTGGGAGTATTTGAAAAAAAAAATGTTTTGCATATCCTTTACAGGACATTGCTGTCAACATCAGCATCTTTCAGCTGATTGTTGATTTCTTGGCAAGATTACGCTCAGTAGTTTGCTATTGCTTTCTGAGCGGCCGGCTCACATACCCCGTAAGTTACCGACGCGATTCGAACCACTGCTGATTCTCACCGTCGTCACGTTACCTACGAGAGTATACGAAATTACGGAGAAAAGTCGCTAACCTCTAGGCCAGGAAGCCGGCTGGGAGTATTTAGGTCTGCCTAAATTTAGGTTCTTACTTATCGTGTGTCTGTGACTCATGGGTAGTCAATACTGTCTCACAATTCCGACATGCGGGGTTCGGGGTCAGCCGCCGGCGATTCGGAAGTAGATTGCTTTGCGTTGATTTTCACAATGGTACGACCGTCTGTTCTACAGAAAGAAATGGCAAACTACTGAACGTAAAATTGCCTAGAAAATCACAGCCAATAAACGATGGGGTTGATTGCGAAGTTGCTTAAGGAATATGCAGCTAACTGGTATTATAAGCGTTCACCAAGGACTATATAAACAGGTAAAGGCGGGTCCATAGCAGATAATACCGTTGAGGGGTCAAGTGTTTGACCTTCACGTGTTTTATATCACGACATATGAGGTGGAGTGGCCAGTTCCCGTTCTCGCCGCTTGTCCTTCCCAGACAATTCCCCAGAAAATTCTGGAAATTGACAGAGAGACAGACAGACAGACAGGCAGGCAGGCAGGCAGGCAGTGAGACAGACAGGCAGACACGCGAGCATGCAGGCACTCAGACAGGCAGATAGACAGACAGACGGACGGGGGGGGGGCAGACAGACAGACAGACAGACAGACAGACACACAGATAGATCGATGATGGATGGATGGAGAGAGAGAGTGGGAGAGAGAGAGAGAGAGAGAGAGAGGAGAGAGAGAGAGAGAGAGAGAGAGAGAGAGAGAGAGAGAGAGAATCTAACCGCATAAAGGATATTTTTATGACATATTTGTCGCTAGGCTAGTGAATTAGCAGGTGCGTAGGTTGGCAAGTATATAGAATTTAATAACAGACAAGAAGGATAGTAAATAGACAAGTAAGTACAGAGGTAGACAGACTCTTAGATATGAAAGGAAACATGTCAGTAGGTGTGGTTTAGCTGATGTCGGAGGCAAGCAGGCGAGGGTATGTATGATTGTGGGCGCAAGCACTTACTGGACATAGTATTGGTGCTGGAAGTACCTGGCGTACTGGCTGCATAAACGTTACACAAATCATCTCCCTGAAATAAAACAACCTGAACTATCATCACCTTGTAACAATAAAATATGAATATCATCAATTTGTAAAACACAATCTGAACTATCACCACCCTGAAACAACACAATCTGCATTATCATAACCCTGAAGTGTCACAGTCTGAACTATCATCAATCTGAAACGTCACAATCTGAACTATCACCACCCTGAAACAAAATCTTAATGAACAATTTTAGGACAATCTGTGAAGAACTAAACATAAATGTCATTACGCTAGATGTGACCCATATACACTTTTCCAATCAACGATGTATAATTATTTATTGGAAAGTTACAGTTTAACACATTATTTTCGTTGCGATTGTACCTTATAAAAATAACTTCTGCTCCGTTTTCATCACCACCTCCTCCTACCCTTGTCCTCCCTTCTTCTTCTGCTGCTTCTTCTGCTGCTGCTGCTTCTTCTTCTTATTCTTATCGTTCGCTCAACTATCTGCATTTGTTTATTTTTCCTGCAGTCTTTCTGCAACTCTTGCAGGCTTCCAATTGATTTGACATTTAAAGAAGCATAATTCAAATACAAATAAAGCAACAATTTCATGTATCGACAATTTAGATATCCAGTCTACAAGTCCCTGCTACCGACTTAACTTTATCACTGCAGAATGTTGTCAAACGTCTCAACTTACAGCAAACACAATTTACAGGCATTCGCTCGCTTTGAACTCAAGCGTAATCTATACAAGTGCTGCTGCTTCTAGAACACTCTACTGATTTTTGCGTGTGGCACCAGTGTCCTTCACTATCAGAAGAACCCACTCTGACTTCTGAGGTACTTGTAAGTTACGTCCCAAGTCAAGGACAAGAAGTCCCACAGATCAGTACACCGGAAGTTTAAGAGAGTGCGCTCTTATCCATTCGGTCATGCAGACCTCCAGTGCTAGGAATATTATCAATGTCACACTGCTGTCCTTTGTATTTATTGTGGAGGGGAAACAAAAGGACTTCTGGCAAAGGATATTCATCAGGAAACGTTAGCTGTTTTCGGTGTGGAGTGACTGTTGTGACAACGAAACACTACTGGGTCGATACATTCCAAATGGGTGCTCAAAATTACTGGCAAAGATCGACCTGGTGGTGACGTTAGTAACTGCGACAGAGAAAAAAAATATTGCATCCGGTGGAGATGATTCCAACTGTCAGGCAAGTACCCATAGACAGAGTGGCGGCGGCTGTTTAGTGTTCTCATGCTTTAGCCTACATTAGTCTGCGTGATTATTCGAGTTCAGGAAAGTGTGTTCGCAGTTCGTACCCAGACAAGAGACTGGTGAACAGGGCCGGATTTAGACTTGATAAGGCCCTAAGCTATTTGAAATATGGGGCCCTTTATAAGTCCAGATATTCTATGTCATATATACATATATGACAATTGCTCACTCGGGCAATAATTTTTGGGGCCCCCCACTTTCTTGGGGGCCCCAAGCTATAGCTTGTGTAGCTTATACGTAAATCCTGCACTGCTGGTGAACACAAAATGAACGAATTGGTCTGTCCTTGGAATATCTTTCTCAGTAAACAGAAGAAGGAGAAGAAGGGCTGTTTCTGGGGATTAATTACATGTGCATCACTCTAGCCCTGAATCAAAACGAACTTCAAAGCAATGGGGACCGCCTTCTGCCTCTCCATCCAAAGATGTTCAAGATTTCCCGATCACAAAGAAGTTATGCTTACAGTACTCAGCGTGCTGTTCGCATGTTGTCAGAAGAAGTGCGTGAATGTGTAAGCTGCTGTAAGTTATGTTGATCTTTCGGAATGCACTTCTAAGTAAACACGCAGGCCTGCTGTCTAGAAGAGCACTGCTCTATGACACAATGTTGTACTACACACACATTGATTAGTCTGGGTTGTTAGTTGCATATCCTTTTCAGGACGTAGCAGTCAACTCCCGCATTTTTAGCTGTTTGTGATTTTTTGGAAGTTTACGTTCAGTAGTTTGCTATTGCTTCCTGAACGTCCAGCTCTCATATCACTGTGTGGAAATCAACGCAAGGCGGTCTGCTTCCAAATCGCCCGCAGCAGTGTTTCGAACGTGGTATGCGGGATTACAAATTGTATTCGTAACACCTTCGCCACAGATCCGACTGAGAGTCTGGGCGGGGATGGAATAATAAGAGTAACACGTTGCTCAATATCTGCCTTAGAGACTCAACATTTGTCTTAGAGACTCAGCATCTGCCTTAGAGACTCAACATTTGTCTTAGAGACTCAACATCTGCCTTAGAGACTCAACATTTGTCTTAGAGACTCAACATCTGCCTTAGAGACTCAACATCTGCCTTAGAGACTCAACATCTGCCTTAGAGACTCAACATTTGTCTTAGAGACTCAACATCTGCCTTAGAGACTCAACATTTGTCTTAGAGACTCAACATCTGCCTTAGAGACTCAACATTTGTCTTAGAGACTCAACATCTGCCTTAGAGACTCAACATGAGTCTTAGAGACTCAACATCAGCCTTAGAGACTCAACATTTGTCTTAGAGATTCAACATCTGCCTTAGAGACTCAACATTTGTCTTAGAGACTCAACATCTGCCTTAGAGACTCAACATCAGCCTAAGAGACTCAACATCAGTCTTAGAGACTCACCATTTGTCTTAGAGACTCAACATCTGCCTTAGAGAATCAACATGAGTCTTAGAGACTCAACATCAGCCTAATAGACTCAACATCAGCCTTAGAGACTCAACATTTGTCTTAGAGACTCAACATCAGCCTTAGAGATCTGTCTTAGAGACTCAACATCTGCCTTAGAGACTCAACATCTGCCTTAGAGACTCAACATCTGCCTTAGAGACTCAACATCTGCCTAAGAGACTCAACATCAGCCTAAAAGACTCAACATCTGCCTAAGAGACACAACATCTGCCTTAGAGACTCAACATCTGCCATAGAGACTCAACATCTGCCTTAGAGACTCAACATCTGCCTTAGAGACTCAAAATCTGCCTTAGAGACTCAACATCTGCCTTAGAGACTCAACATCTGCCTTAGAGACTCAACATCTGCCTTAGAGACTCAACATCTGCCTTATAGACTCAACATCTGCCTTAGAGACTCAACATCTGCCTTAGAGACTCAACTTTGTCCCGAATGATCGTCACTTATTTTTATTATTATGCGAAAATTGAACGTGAGGTGCGAATGTAGTTGAGACAACAGAGCACGCACTTTATGCTGCAGTTTTAAATTAATAATTAATTAATTTCATTAATTTTTTTAATCCATTCGTAACTTACTGACTTGTCCTCGTACTTAAAAGATACATATATTACAATAGCAGATACTTATTGTAACACATCTGTTTTTATTTTTTACTTATTTCATTAGTAGTCGTGGTGACATTATGTTTAACGGACTTGATTACAACGACAGTGGTCCGGCTTCAATCTCCATCTGCCTTCTTCTTCTTCTTCTTCTTCTTCTTCTTCTTCTTCTTCTTCTTCTTCTTCTTCTTCTTCTTCTCGCCTGTCGAAGTATAAGACCTCTCACAACTCACGCTATAAACCATTCTTTTCTTCTTTTTTTTTTCTTTTTTTTTTGGATATTCCATGCAACTCCGCCTACGTCCTTTCCATATTATACATCTTTATCTGTAATCAAATTCTCCACGTATATGTAAGAATCCCTCAATTTCGTTTGTCCCGTATCCCCAACAGTGGCATGCAGACCCCCCCCCCCCACCCCCATCCCGCCCACCGCACGACCCTACATAACACAGTGAGTACCGGATAGTTTGGCTGGTTGGTTGTCAATCCTCTTGACAACTCTAATGCACTGATATTCAAGCTGTCTGAGCCTTGAACCCGGCTTGCGTCTACTGAAACGAGGCTGGGGTTGAGGCTTTTCTCCTGGCCTGGTACGGAAGCACCATCTTCAAGTGGAATGTGTGGAAACAACTCACCATCTCCTCTCCAAACTTAGAAGCCAGCAGGATGTGCAAGACCGTTACTGGAATTTCACATCTGTGGTAAGGCTGCACCACAAACAGTTGCTCCAGGCTTGGCCAGTGTAAGAGGCAGCCCTCTTGAGACCTCAGTGGTTCTACAGATAATGTCCAATAGATATGACCAGTTGGAAATCAGGTAACTGATTGGCCTTCGTGCATAAAGTTATTGGCTTCCTTCTGAGCCAATGCCAAGGAGAGATGATACAGAAAGGAGTTGGTTGCCTCACGTAAATGATTGATTGATTGATTGATTGATTGATTTAGGAACCGACATCACAGCATTCTGGGCATTCCCCATCCTCAACATCCAGCGAAGAGTTCCAACACCAATAGTACCAGTAGCAATCTGATTATATGTCCGTCTCACCTTTCCTCTGAGCGTCGAACGTCGGCCAGATCCCCTCGTCACTCCTCGCTGCCTAATTCTTACCAGACCATGATGATCCAGTTGCTCCTCCGAGGTATATCCTCACTTGTTAAAGTCGTGGCCTAGTGTAAGGGATGTATTTAGCATTTCACGCCGACATGGGCAGAATTTATCTGCATCTCATCACCTTATACAGAGGGAGGTGAAGTAGGGCAGCTGCTAGCGAGCCTGTCGACTGGCCCAATGGTAATGTATTCAAATCCCTATCGTAGCCGTGATATTGGTTTTTACTTGACCTAGACTTCCAGGCACACACGTCCTGAAATGGTTAACTAGAAATATTTCCGGAAGTAAGGGCGGTCGGTTAAACATTGACCATATAATTATCGGCTCATCATCATCATCATGTGCATGACAGCTGGCGTAGGCGTTCATGGCTCTCCACAGATCTCGGTCTTTGGTGTTCTGGGTCAAATCTGCTGACGATATTCCTCAGTGCCACCGTCTGAGACCATCCAGCATAATTTCTTAAGGTCTGCCACTGTCTCTTTCCCGACTGATCTTTAAAGTTGTCACGATGTTCTGCAATGCCTCTCTTCTCATCACATGACCAAAGAAAGCTGTTTGTCTCTTTTTTTTATTGTTGGATATAATATTATAATGTTCTAATTACATTAGCCTCTTTCGGGCAATCGTTGTTAGTTACTCTGCCAATCCTAGGAATTCGCAACGTTGGTCTCAGGAACCACATCTTTGCTGTTTATAAGTTATTTCTTATTTGTTCATTTACATTCCAAGTCTCGCTGCCATTGAGTAAAACAAGTTCTATATAGCATTTCAGTTCTGTCTTTCTTACATTCAAAGATAGTGACTTATTGTATAAGAACAACATATTTTATAGTTTAATCGGGGAAACAATCATGTCTACAGAAGGAGGAGGAGGAGCTGACAAAACGTTGAGAGAAGTAGGAGAGGAAGTGCAGCAGAAGAAGAAGGAAGGAGACGAAGAAGAAGGCAGGAGAATAAGAAGATAAGCAAAAGGAGCAGGAGGATAGGAAGAAGAAGAAGAAGAAGAAGAAGAAGAAGAAGAAGAAGAAGAAGAAGAAGAAGAAGAAGAAGAAGAAGAAGAAGAAGAAGAAGAAGAAGAAGAAGAAGAAGAAGAAGAAGAAGAAGAAGATATAATCCATGCACGCAACTACCATTCATCATTTCGACCTACTTGACATTTCAGTGGATTCTTCCATCGTACATCCAAGTCTGTGTCAGAGACATATTTACCACAGAATGCAGTCTTGACAACGGTCAACACACTGTTCGGACAGACAGCACGGGATTATTGCCAGCTTTCTGACACCGCTTTGTTTGCTATTCTCGCTAGTTTTATTTTGGGAGTTTCTGGTGTCACTATTCAACGGTTAATACAGGAGCAAAGAAGACGTAAGTCTGTACGCCTGTCGCATAGTTCTGGAGGCTCTTCCCGCCTCTAGGGGATTCACGGGTGAGAAGGTGAGACTCCAGGTGAGACTCCAGGTGAGACTCCGTGCAAGACGAAGGCGTTGTTCGTCCTAGACTCTACTCACCCAAACAGTTGCCCAAGAGGTCATCATCACCAAGATGTAGCAGGTCCTTGGAAAACGTCGCTCTCATCTCTTTTTAATTTTTTTTTAAGCCCAAGAGATTCTCGATCGTTTGCCAGTTCTCCTGCCCCATGAATTGTCATTCCCAAGTGTCTTCAATGTCCCGGGTCCATCTTAGTGCTGGTCGACTTCTGCCTCGACTTGCAGGAACTATGTCTTCCATCGCTGTTCATCCCAAGTCACTGCAGCGTTTAGTATGGCCAAAGTACAGGGTGTATTTTTAATGACTGTGCAGTGTTTGAAAATATTGCCGGTCCAAGTTTTGTATTTACCTATTATGTTGCATGAACTTTACAAAGGGTGAATACAAAATTTGGACCGGCAATATTTTCAAACAATGCACAGTCATTAAAAATACACCCTATATTTCAATTTTCATGACACGATGCAGTGTATGAGCCAGTTTACTTCCATGATAAGATCTTGTAAAATGTAAGTGTTTGTCTTCCTCATGGTCCACGTTATTTAAATAATGTTTTCTGTAACATTTAAGCACATTAGCTTCCTTAGTGATTGTGAAATGAATCATGACTTAAATCCTTATGTTGTTACCGCAGGAACTATGTATGTTCTCCAAAAAATATACTTTGTTTGCAGGTGTTGTGTCATGGTCTAGTCTTTTTCTTTCGTTAGCGTCAAAGTGTCTATAACTACAATGTTGTCTCTTGTATGAATGTAACTGTCTTCTTTCAGTTCACTCAGTGGCCCATAGAGTTTATCTTCCATTGTTGTGTCTCTATGCTAGAAGGTTTGCCTAGATATGTCTATTTTGGGTAGTCTTGGAGTATGTGCTCTGCTGTCTGCGGCGCCAATCCACGTGTGCACATGGCTGATTCTACAATCTTGAATTGTGTAAACATAGTTAGTTAGTTAGTTTTTCCTCTTGAGCCTAAGGCGGCGCATAGGGCAGAAGTCCTGTCTCTCCATGCCAGGCGGTTCGCTGCTACCTGTTGTAGATCTTGGATATTTACTTGGCCCTTGAATGAGCCTTCTCTAATGATGGTTCTACGCAGGGTCTCTCTTGGTCTTCCCCGTTTTCTTTTCCCTACCGGTGACCATATGAGGGCTTGGTAGGGGAGTCTTGTCTTGTCCATTCTGAGTACATGGCCGATGTAGTTCCAACGGCGTCTTCTTATGAAATTGGATAGTGTATCTTGCTTAGTCTCTTGTCTTATTTGCGAATTGGTTCTGAAGTCTGTCCAGTGGATGTTTAGAAGTCTTCTAAGACATTTGTTCTGAAAATTGTCTAATTTTTAAACATGTTGTTGCGTAATCTAGTGTGTCCCCTTCTAATTTATTCTGGTCTGTCCATAAGGTGGTAACCGTACTGAGCAGGTCTTGGTGGCTTTCTGGCCGATGTTTATTAATTTTCTTTTGGTGGTATGTAACGGGTGTATCAGGTTGTTCGATTGCCTTCCTTAGCTAGTTGATCAGCTCTGTCGTTTCCTGGTACTCCACAGTGAGATGGTATCCACTGTATGGTGACCTTACGCTGGCTGCCTAGTTCAGAAAGTAGTGTCCGTAGTAATGGCAGTTCCCAAACAGGAGCACTTCAAGTACTCATGGCCTCTTCACACAACTTAGTCTCTGTGTTGCCATGGTCAGTCTACATCTGATCTCTTCAGAACAATTCCCATTGTTATTGATTGAGTAAAGATGTTCAAAACTTTTGCTGGCATGTAGTTTTGGCTGTGGTTATTTATTATTTTAATTTTTCGCTGTGTCTCTTAACAGACAGGATTAGCTCGTTTAGTCATTTAGCGCAATTTGAGACAAGGACAGTGTCATCAGCATATCTAAGTTCTAGAACTGAATTCTCGCCACTTATGACTGGATCAAATTGTCTTTAGCTTCATCACTTTTGGCATGATATACTTCTCCATAGCATAAAGGCTGGGCTTAAATATAGAGACCATGTGCTGCCCATGAAGCATGATCCCTCTCTCGGCCAGCCTAGTTCACTCCAGAGGAAAGGCAACACCAATACATCTGGAACAAGACAAACTGCAGAAGCTGCCGGATCAGCAAAGCAAAACTCCAAATGTCCGCCAGTCGGAGCTTCGATCCTAGACTAGCCGCCAACCAAGGTTTAGGGCCTGGTCTCCCTTTCATAACATTTTGTCTTTACGTTGCATTTCCTTGCACAAGGATAAGGCTTAACCCTCCCAATGGCGCTCCTCCGCCCGAAGCCGTTGGCATAATGTGGGATGTCGGGTTTGGTAAGTGCCACCCAACATTCGGCGCTAACAGAAAGCGGGTAGTACCGTCATATATGACTAAGACCTGACAAATAAGGGCACGATAACACTCGCTATATAACAAATGGATGTTATCCATCACGAATGATGAGGACCATTCATTCATTGCATCTTTTGATGAAGAACGAATGACTTGCGCTTTAGTTTGGATTATAGTGAGGAAGTGGTTGCGCAACTCCGTCGACCTCACTGACCTGTCTGCGTCCATCTGGTTCCAGTGGCAAGCATGGCAAGACGACTGGAGACGGACACAGATGCAGTGGACGTTAGGCTGCCACGGCCAGTTATCCCTGTATAAATTGGCTACATTACAAATTAGCTATATAACAAATAACACGTCACTAACTAACAATGTCCCAGGAAGTTGTTATTCAAGCGTAACAACTGGGCAGGTTACCGGGTTGTGGGCAGACGCAGTTAGTTAGTCATCGCAGGATTAGTGTGCGCTAAAATAACAACTGTGGCGTACAGCCGAAAAGGTTTTAACAGGCTTACAGTCAGAGGATCGACTTCTTCGCTCCGGAGCTATCACATAGGGCTCAGTCTCTTTCCACAGAGCCGTCTGCCGAAAGCGTCGCCAGAGCACACGCTTCGCAGCTCCAGCGACAACCCCCTAGGAGTCTCCGATACATGTGTAATCGGGAACAGAACACGGAGTCGGGAAACAAGCCCCAGACCCTAGAGCGAGAGGCGGTCTCGACTGAACCACTTCGCCACGGATATAGAAGAAATAGCGTATTTAATCCCAATGACATTAAATAAGTTGAGTTGAGTTGAGCTAAGAACCGACATCACTGCACTCAGGAATTCCCATATACTCCGTCCCCTCGTTCAACAGCCAGCGAAGAATTACACTGTTAATCGCTCCCACCGATAATTGAAAGTTCTCCTGGTCTTCCCTTTCAGTTTTGAGATTCTACCAGAACCCCTGCCAATCCCCCAGCAATCCCATCCTTTCCACATTGGGGTTCTCAATCTGTTCCTCCACCGTCTCCACCTGGTCCCACAGGCGCACATTAAATAAAATACTACTTAAGATGTTTCGGCGAAATTCATATCATCTTCCTCAGGTATAAACACAAACACACAACTCGTGTCTTACTGTATCCCAGATATGGCTTGTTTGTTTGGAATCAGTACACGATCATGGCTGGCTGCTTGTGCGCCAGTTCATGCAACCAGACTTCATAAACACCACAGGAAGTGTGCAAAGAGACAGGCGCATGCTATACAAATATCCGAGAATCGTTACAGAAAGACAGATTATGTCACTTCAACGAGAGTTCAAGAAATGTTGACGCATGGAGTATCTGGCGGAAATACTTTCCGTTAGAAAATGTGTCAAGGAACCGTCAAGGGTAAATATTACAGCAGCAGATCAGAACATCAAGGATTTCAACGGCGGTCATAAGGTCACTGGAAGTGGTCATATATAAACAAGTACGGAATGACTATACACACAATTTTGTGAATAGTACACGCCGCTATACACAAAATTGTGAATAGCGGCTCCCAAACAAGTATGGCAGAACTCAAATTTAGCAGGCCGCAAGCTGTGCCATTGGTGTATATATATATATATATATTTCGTGTGCGTTTATGTTCATACCGCACGAAGGAATTTATTTGAAATGTGTTATTAATATTATGTTTTATTTCATCTATCACAGTAGGCTAGAAGAGTTTTCCCCAACAGAAAAATATCAGTATAGTATATGCAAGCGGGCGAGTTGGCCTAGTTGACAGGCAACCGCGCTGATAATGCCATGGGCACTGTCGGACGAGAGTTTGAAATCAGCCGCAGACAATTTGGAAACACCGCCTTGTGTTGATTTCGATTGTATGAGCGTCGGACGCTGAAAACGCAAAGGCAAACTAATGAACGTAAACATTTCCTAGTAATTCACAAATAGCCCAAAACTTAGGGTTGGTGCGACGTCCTGTAAATGAAATGCAACTAACTTTATATCTCGTACGCGTAACTACTAAACATAGTACTTACTATAACTATACTATATCAACTAAATAAAACTATCGCGCGTGATGACTAAACCGCAGACCATCTTCTCAACTACCTATTTCACTCAACATACTCACAGTGCTATAGAAAATGACAGACATAAAATGTAGAACTGAAATCCTTCAAGGGTCCAGTTTTCGAGAATGGCCACTTCAACATCATCACCCCTCACCAGAAGAGAGTCCAGGAGATATCTGACAAATCCCATGCTGGAATCTCTGGCACCGGGGTAGTTTCATGGCTGCGCGTGTGTGCTCTTAAAGTCTCGTCTTGGAAAGCAAATCTGAGGAGTATTGGTTTTGTGTATATCAAACGGCATTTCTGGGGTTTGGAACTGTCTACCAGTTCACGAATTCAATCATTCAGTCAGTCTAGTCACCTATTTATCTTTTCAACTACCCAGTCAGTCTAGCCATCAATCCACCACTTCAATCATCATTCCATCTTTCCACCTGTCTGTCTTTTATAAAAAAAATCTAACTACCAATTCACCCGTCGACTCGTATATCTTATCTTTATATTTATGTGGATGTCCATTGATCTACCAACCTACCTACCTACTTACCTACCTACCTACTTACCTACATACCTACATCTATATCTATCTATCTATCTATCTATCTATCTATCTATCTATCTATCTATCTATCTATCTGTCTGTCTGTCTTCTGTCTGTCTGTCTGTCTGTCTATATGTCTCTCCGTCTGTATGTCTGTCGGTTGGTCCATCTGTATATCTGTCTGTATTTGTCTGCTCATCAGTGCGTCTATGTATATTTACTATTGTATCACGAGACTGTATTTAACCAGACCAGAAAGAAATGAGAAATACTATTCATGTCCTCTTCTGCTGTTGCTTTTTTCCCAAATGGAGGATGTGCCTTTCACCTCACACTTATTCCTCCCATCGTTTTCTCATTTCCTGCAGCTCCCTCCATGCCATGTCCTTACTATTCATCTCTTGTTCCCATTTCTCGTCTACATGTGATTCTCTCTCTCTCTCTCTCTTTCTCTCTTTCTCTCTTTCTCTCTCTCTCTCTCTCTCTCTCTCTCTCTCTCTCTCTCCCCCCCCCCTTTCTTTTAGTCTTGTTGATTCCAGAGAAAGACTATTTGGGGATTCTAACGGAAGGGTGGGACACTTGCCTGGGAATATTCAACGAAACATCACAAGAACGAAACAATGGAGAACATGTGATCAACCTTTGCCCAGTGCCGGGGTCTGCAACCTTTCAGTAGTGTTGTGTCGAAGCAATGTCGCCAAGTCATTCTGCGTGCCAGTCAAAGTCAGCCATGATTTAATCAATATATGTGTGTCCAAAAGTCTTGAAACGACTTGAAGCATATGAAAGTTTGTTTCTTTTTGGCATTTAAAATAGTCTTTTTAATGGCACCATATTACTAAATGACAACGCCAGCTTTTGTACTTCGGTCACATACTGTACTGTCATGAGAATGCAACAGAGTTGGTTGTTCGGGTGGTCGGGAGAGAGGGGAAGGCGAGGACGGAAATAGAACTTCGTCAAGGTCGGTTATTGTTGTTCCACGCACCCTCATGAGATCGAACATTCTTAGCTACAATGTCTAACTTTCGTTTTTAAGGAAATTAAAATCATGAATAGCTTCTAAGGAATTATATGCTTTAATATCATGTTTATAAAATGAGATCACATACTGTATTTAAAATAATTCAGCGTGCCATCGAAATTTGTTTCACGTGCCACGCTTGGTAAGCGTGCCATGGGTTGTCGACGCCTGGCTTCGAACATGATACTTATAATAGCTAAGATCTTTTCTCTTTCGGCATAAATCGGATCAA
Source organism: Cepaea nemoralis (assembly GCA_014155875.1). Lineage (NCBI taxonomy): Eukaryota > Metazoa > Mollusca > Gastropoda > Stylommatophora > Helicidae > Cepaea > Cepaea nemoralis. The sequence goes on from JACEFZ010009928.1 coordinate 26,959, forward strand.
ATATAAATAGATACCTGGGCCATTTTTATCACCTTTATAGATACTCAACATCGACCAGTCATCGCTCAAGTTATATCGTATGCAAAATAACATAGCAATACAATAACAGAAATAATTACTAATCTGAAAAACAATTAGATGACGAAAGCATCAGAACAGACTCCAAGCAATACATGCCGTTATATAATAGTTAATCTGCAGATATTGGAATTGGTTACAACGAACGGAACATATTAACTCAGCTATGACAACTACCCAGAAAACAAAGTGTGGGAATAGGATAGGACAATCAAGGCAAAATAGGATGAAAAGAATACCATAGAAGGATAATGAAATCAAAGAGTCAGTGTATGTTAAACACAATTTTATTGTATCTGGTTAGAAACCATTTCACAAAGATGGTTATAGTAAATATAGAAAAGACAGCAAGCGGGCCATCAAGAAGGCACAAGAGCCATGGATAAAATACAGAGAGCAGTTTACATGATCTGCAAAGAGCGCCTAAGAGATTTCTATAATAATAAAACAATGAGACTGGGAGATGAACCCTACAACACCACATCAATAATTAATTATAAAAACGGAAGATCAATAGTAAGTGAGAAACATCGAATGATCAGATGGAATGAATGTTGTCAAGAACTTCTGAATTTATCAGGAAGTCACAGCAAGTATTTCCACAACTCATAATGAAGCAGAAGATCAAGAATCAAATCTACTACGAGCTGAAGTTGGCAAGGCAATAAAAGACAGTCCCAAAAACAAATCATCAGGCATAGATGAGTTAACAGCTGAAACAGTCAGAGCATATAGTGAGACTAGTGAAGGATGGATATATCATATATGTACAGTAGAAAGGAAAGAAAGGGAGACGCAATGATTGCAACAAGGTGAAAAGCTCCGATATGAAGGAGAAAGTGCAATTGAAAAAGAAATTGTGAGGACGTCGGCGTGGCCAATCGGTTTAACACGTTCGCGTTTAAACTTTCTCTGGTGATCGCAGAGTTGTGGGTTCAAACCACATACCGGTCAGTTGAACTTAAATGTTGACTTCTCGTCCTTGACTTGGGGACTAAATGACAAGTACCTCAGAAGTCGGAGTGGGTTTGGAGAGGAACACTGGTAATAGTGACAACTAGCCTTCGCGCAAAATCAGTCCCGTACACTCACTTCTAGCAACAATAACTAGTAATAGTAACACGTATGTGGGATACTCTCGAGGTCACAGTGAATGAACGCAAAATAACATTTTAAAAAATACTACTTAATGAATTAAAAAATACTGAAACAAACAGAGGAATTCATTCATTCAGTAGCATGTCCTTTGCAGAACCTCGCTCCCATAACAACCTTCCGAAAAAACTTCTCGATCATAAGCAAGATGTCCCGCGTCCGATACACCCATCTGGAGATCATCCGCCATATTCTGCACCCATCTTCTCTTTGGCCCTCCTCTTCCTCTCTTCGCAGGCATATACCCCTCCATTATTGTTCTCTCCAAACTTTCGTGACGTTTCAAGTGACCAAATTATTTAAATGTTCTTTGTTTTATCGTCTTTAATAGCCAACCATCTTCAATATTCAGCTCTTGAAGTATGGATACATTTGATCTTTTCTTTATCCAAGATATTCTTAGAACTCGTCTATAACATTTATATTCAAAGGCATTTATGCACTGTTCAGCTTGTTTAGTAAGTGTCCAGGTCTTACAAGGCTTATGTTGCAATGGGAAAGATGCATGCTCTTAAAAAAAACCTAATTTTTGTACTTCTATCTGTCCCATTCCATAATTTATTCAGTTATTTTAGTCTTTGAAGAGTAATAGATAGTCGTCGTTTAATTGCTTTCATTTTGTCACCATTGTTGGTAATCAATGACCCAAGATATTCAAAATCTTCCACCACCTCCAATTTTTCCTCATTAACATATATTTCTTTCTCCCTAGTAGTTTTATCTGTATGCATTATCTTTGGTTTTGCTATATACAGAGGGAATAACTTAACTAAATCACACAGGGGGAAATTCATGCGCAAATAGAACACCGAATATGTCCCAGTGTTTGACAACAGACATGCAAGACTCAGTTTGGATTTACGAAAAACATGGGTTGCACTGATAGCCAATTTATTTTACGACAAATAAATGAGAAATGTGTCCAATCCGACGAACAACTTAATAGCATTGTGATTTATTTTTGAAGACTATGGGATAAAAGGGTGTTTACTAGACAGCGTCAGTGCTCTCTACAGAAAATGCTAAAGCTTAGTCAGAACTAATGAAGAACACTGCACCATTCCAAATAACAACCGGTGTAAAGCAAGGGTGCAGTACTATCACAAGCTGCTATTCATCATCTACACGGAAAAACATAACATAAGAGGCAAATTTAGAGACAGAAACAAAAAGTGAAAAAAACAACAACTTAGAAGTCATTGACAAATTAATTATAAACGAAATGCTCTTCGCAAACGATCAGTACTCACTCTAAGAATATGAGGAAAAATTGCAAAAGCACAAATCACGTAAAACAATTCAGAAATGACAATATGAAACTAGTATACCCAAGATAGAAACTGTGAAGATCGCTAGCTGGGCTAGATCCACTCATACATGTATATTAACAACGTGAAGCTCAAACAGTGAAGCGTATGTATTACAGAAGATCGGAGAATTAACAGGAAGGTAGAAATAAAATACATCAGATTTATCCACTCTCACCACCGATCAAATATCCAAGTTATAACATGAAAACCAAAAGTTAGCTGATCTACACCGTATTTATATCTCTTTGTTAACCCATGTCATACTTGATCAATAAGCAAGGCGCAAGAGTTGAGGGTCACAGCGTGTGAGATGAGATACCTGGAAAGAGTATCAGTGTAACCAGGAGAGACAACTAAATGATGACATCGGCGGTAGCAACAAATGCATTGATTACATAAAGAGACAGATTAAGATGGTTTGGTCATCTAATGAGTATGGGGTCTCAGAGCTACCCCAGTGTGTCTACAGCTGTAGAAGGACAGGTTACAGAGCACAGAGGCAGACCAAGGAACAGATGGATCGACAACAGAACCTTACAACGACACAGTGTCGCATTAGCCTGGCATCAACGGCAACTCCCCACATTGCTTCGATCTGAACCAACACAGGGAACAATACATTTTGTACGTTAAAATGTGATGTATTGTTGATAATAGTAGTAACGTGATACTACTTGTAAATATAATTTTGTTAACTTGTCCAGTAGTAGTCAGTAGTAGTACATGGTTGTTGTGTGCAAAGAAACACTGAAATGTAATTAATTTCCTACTTCACTTGCGTGAGTTATTGCATAAGTATGCCAGAGGAAAATTATACTTCACGTTGCGTAAACCTAAATTCAGTACACATGTTTCTCTAATGTAATAGGAAATATACTTATATTATTTAGGAAAACAAAAATGCCTAATGCAAATACACATACACTTCATTTGTATCAACAGAACTATGAGGTGAACATACTTAAGAATGTGTTATCCATGTCAAAAGTTCCCGGTCCAGTAAATTATAATCAAGGTACCAGAGCTGTTCTATTTGAAGTGAACGTGGGGAATTTCCCTAGCGATGGTGTGTAGCAAGTGTGCAGACTGAAAATGATTGCAAATTGAGCAAGTGATGTTGAATTAAGTATTAAGTTGAATTGAGTCAATAATCGACATCACAGCACTCGGGAGATTCACATGCGCGCTAAGTCCTCATCTTCAACAGCCAGCAAAGAGTCCTAATACTTATGGTTCAACTAGCAGTTTGATTTTTATGTGTCCGACTGTCTGTAGTTGTGATGTGATAGTATATAATAATTTATATCACAACACCAGCAAACAGGTTCCAATTTATTATTTTGAGAACACGCAACTTTGATGTGGCAACATGTAGGTGCTAGTCATGGACCATTTCGTAATCACCGAAGAAGAAGATCGGGGCGTGTCTTGTCGGCGGACTGTGATGAGAGCGATGTCCTGTAAACGGCCTGTTATATGATGATAATAAAGAGTTAATGTGGCTGGAACACTTCAGTTTCAAGGATCCGATATTGTCGTGGTTAGAAATACAGAGCTCACCAGACCCACCCAAAAATGAGAAGTGAATCATTTTAAACTAGTCTTAATTCTAACGGAATCACAGAGCATGCGGCGAAGGTTGGAGATGTGCATGCTTCGTGCAGTGAATACTTCAATTAAGTTATTAACAAATCAAAGATAGGGAGCATCTGTTGTATCTTTTCCGTGGGATATGCTGGTATCGTGGGAAACGATCAGACAGACTGGCTGGATCTGCACCGTTGGGTTAGGTACTGGTGCATGATTAGGCAGACGTAGTAAGGACCTTTTGAGATCAGGCGTATAGTATAGAAAAGCAGATTAACCATCATAGCCTAGTCAGAATGAATTGGCAGGGAGTGACCAGCAGATCTGGTCGACACTCAGTACTATGAGGGAAGGCCAGACGGAGAAATAATCCGACCCCAACTTGTACAATTAATATTGGGACTCTTATCTGGCTGTTGACGATTAGAACCGGACACGTATGGCTTTAAAAAAAAAGTCGCTTAAAAGTCGACAGGGTCGACTTCATTGCACCGGGCTTTTATCCCATACGGCTCGGTCTCTTTACGCAGCGCGGAAAGCTTCGCACAAAGCACGAACTCCGTAGCTCTAGCGACGACCCACAGGAGTCTCCGAAAAATTTCACTCGTGAACCGAAGGACGTGGCCCGGAATCGAACCAACAACCTTCGGAGTCCGAGTCAAACGGCTTGACCACTTCGCCACGGAGTCGCCCGTGACACGTATGGCAATGTCCCAAGTGACACTTGTTCTTGACTCAGCTCAACCCAGCTTATAGTGCAAGTCGTCTTCTGCACTTTCACTGCCTAATGAAGTATAGTCCCTCAACCAACTCACGCAAGGGCCCGCAAGGCCATCTGTTCATGACTGGCTGAATTTTGCAGCTAAAGTGTTCTACGAGAGGAGGTAGTCAGTCTCACACCAACCTGCTTTGGTCGGCTCTTAACAAGTGCATGGTAGATTTTTTCTCTCCGGTTACATAGCCTATGTACATGACATCGCTGTCAGCACCAGCATTTTACTGCTGTTATTGTGTTGGTAAGTTTACGTTCAGTAGTTTGCCATTGCTTTCTGAACGACCCGCTCACATACCTTTCCGTAAGACACCAACGCGACGCGATCCGCTGCCGAATCTCGCGCAGCTATGTTTCGTAGTGGGTATACGGGATTACGAACAGCGTCCTTAACTCCTTCGCCATGGAGCCGGCATCGAATACAAGCTAACCATTTCAAAGCTGCTGTGATCTCAGCTGCCTGTACCTTCATACTTGAGGGTTGTAGACATATAAGCTCCATTCTGCTCACCAAATGACCAACCCTAGCAATGAGGAAATTAGAAGACTAGTTATGAAACCAGTCGTGTACTTCATTAAAGAACAACATATTAAATAATTTGGCCACCTCATATAGTGCCTTGGTACCATCTGCCACAAAGAGCCACACTTAAGAATTATAGTGGATACAGAGCAAGGAGAAGACGGCGTAAAAGATGGAGTGACGGTATCAAGAACAACATTAGAGAAATGAATAACAACTTACAAAGAGCATTAGAAAGAGTGTATACACGATGTTTACATTTTACTGGGGTAAATGGAGAAAGAGAAGAATAAGTAGCCATTGAACTTCCAATTTTGCCAACCCATTATACTATTCTTTCTAGCGTGTAGCTGCCAGTAATGTCCAGGAGCATATGTGTACTTTCCAGATATGACATCACTTTCTTAACCAGTATTTTCTCAACAGTTTACCCTATAAATTCTGAAGGGCGTTGATTCTGAATAAGAAATGATGTTATCAGACAGACAGTGGGATCAAGACCGTGCGCCACATATATTGAAAGACAGAAATGAAATGGTTTGGCCATCTCGTTAGAATGCAGCACCATCAACTACCAGCACTGGCCTTACACCAAAGAAGATCTGCTACGAGAGCAAGAGGACGCCCGAGAAGAAAAATGGATTGTCATCAAAGACATTTACAATCACACGAAACAACAATATACAGTGCCACCATCAAGCGCTGGAGCGCCAATTATCCCCCCCCCCCTCTCGTCGCTTGACGGTAACAGTGGAAGATAATGATTATGATAATTATGAAACTGCTGAGTTGTAAAGGATCTCTTCTAAGTTTTGGCAGGGCTTTCGGTTGACAATGTTATGAGTCCTCTGGTATTTTGGAAGTCTGTATACTAACAATGAAATCCGTCATAACAGTGCATTTCTGCATCACTCAGCTGATTGATGCGACCATACTGTTCGCTATCAGGTCCTGAAGCATTATACTTGCTGCCTCGTAATACATACTTTATCTCTTCCAGATTCAAGATGTTCATACATTCTGTCCTGTACAGTGCAATGAACACTTTCTCTAGTGATATCTTGAGCATTTATTTCACCTTTATCTGCCTGTATGGCATTCTCAGCATCCCACACACGCCCTACAGCGTTTCCTGAAGGAAATGTTTAGCTTCAACTTTTTCTATCCCTAGAAAAAAAATGTTTGCATATCCTTTACAGGACATCGCTGTCAACATCAGCATCTTTCAGCTGCTTGTTAATTTCTTGGCAAGATTACGCTCAGTAATTTGCCATTGCTTTCTGAGCGACCGGCTCACATACCTGTAAGTTACTGACGCGGTTATAACCGCTACCGATTCTCGCCGTCGTCACGTTACTCACGAGAGTATACGGGATTACAGAGAAAGTCGCTAACTCCTAGGCTAGGGTGACCGACTATAAATCAGCCATTACCAGTGTGAATTATGGAGCGCATTGCATCGTACTATACATTTTGGTTTGAGAATACTAAAGAAGTGTAGTTAAATATTTTAACGTGCAACACAGTATATGCAGCTAGATTCATGAGTGAAGACAATGAAGTTGGGGTTTCTGGGACAAATGTTGCGAACACCTTGGACTACCAGAGTAACTAACAATGATTACCTGGAACAGGCTAATGAAGTAGAACAGTATATGCAAATAAACGAAGGCAACAGAGTTCTTTGATCATGTAATGAGAAGAGAGGATCAGAAAACATGGCAACTGGGCATGTCAGTGGAAGAAGAGACAGGGGTAGATTATGCTGATGGTCTGGGACGGTGACTTGGAGGAATATCCTCGGTAGAATAGAGTCAGAACACCAAGGACTGAACGGACTTTACGAACGAACTGACTTTATTTTCAAAAGATAACAAATTGGGCACTCAGGCCCGTTTTACATTCGGCCCTTCCAATCACTCATCTTTCGTTCATCAATAGTGCATAGGAAAAAACATTGTTAAATGAATTTTGTAGACATAAACAATGCGTATTACTGTTATGAACAAACTCCCACACTTTACACACACATACAGTGACGATTGTCGTGAGCATTCTCGCAAAATTGTAAACAAATGGAGAAAAATTGTACATATACATTTTGTAAAGTAAAAATTAGTGATGCAATTCAACTCTCTCTCTCTCTCACACACACACACGTGCACACACACATATATATACACACACACATGCACTCACACTCCCTTACTCACTCACTCTACAGTGGTTTACATGCGATTATAGTATACATGATAAAATCAAGTGGCATACAAAATGATACCTTGTAGTATGAAAGATGAGAATACATAAAAGATATGGAATAGCATGTTACATGACATGCGTGTGCTCAACTCCCTCTTTCTCTCTCTTTTATCTCACACACACACGTATACACACAAACATACACACGCAAATACACATGCACACACACAAACATACACAGGCAAATACACAAGTACACACACGCACACCTACACACATCCACATACTTACGCACACGTACTCACATAACGCACGAATACACTGCTTCACATACACTGCATGCATGCACACTTACACACACAAACATATATACATACATACACGAGCACACACACACACGCACATACAAACACACACCTTAACACATGTACAGACACACACACACACACATCCACACATATAAACACACACACACACGTAGACACACATATAAACACACACACACACGTAGACACACATACACACACCTATCCATCCACACACATACATGCTGCCTCACATAATCACTAAGACTAATATGAATAAACTCCCACACTTTTCACAAGTAGACACTGTCGAGCATCCTCGCAAGAACATTCAAAATTGGGAAAAAATGGGAAAACACTGAACATATGGAAAATGGTGATGAAAATATGGTATACATTCTGTAACGTAAAAATAAAATAGTGGTCCAATCCAGTAAGATAACTCCTGGAATTGACATAAACATGATGAGATAAGCAGTACATGTTAAATTCAATTGGTAGTAAAAATGCTAATATGAAAGATGAGGATACAATAAAAAATATGGCATAATGATATGATTGTGCTCATCTCTCTCTCTCTCTCTATTTATTTTTCTTTCACGCACATTGGCACACTAACTCTCTCATTGTCTCATTCTCTCCCTCTCTCCCACTCACTATTTCTCTCTCTCTCTCATGCTTATACGCACTCACTCTCACACTCGCCCTCACTTACACACACACATACTCACATAATGAGCTCTGTGGAGAGAGGAATATCCTCGGTAGAATAGAGTCAGAAAACCAAAGACTGAGCTCTGTGGAGAGAGGAATATCCTCGGTAGAATAGAGTTGGAACACCAAGGACTGAGCTCTGTGGAAATGTATTAATATCTGCGCTAGTTTGCAGGTCACATAATGTTGATACTAAAGAAATCCGACTAGATATTTTAACATAAAACATAATATATACCTGTTTAAAAATCATACACTCATGTCTTTTACATTGTGGTTACTAGTTTTTTAGTTTTAGTCGATGGATAAACATCACGGCACACGGGTGTAACCCATAAGTGCTCCGTTCTCCTCCTAACTCAAACCTGAGTTTGGAGAAACTCAGCTCATTGCACGAACTCCGCAGCACCGGCGAGTATCCTGAAATACTTTGGGTAGATTTTTAACTCGAAATTTTGCCCGGGCAGCGCCGTTAGGCTACTCTTTTTTCGATACCAGCTGCCAAGGGATTTTTTACGTGTGCAACAATACACACGGGCGTCCGATCTCACTACCCAGAGACCAGGGGACATTTTAATACTAGAAGTCCACTCCTGGAGTCATCACTGGAGCTACAGAGTCTGTGCTTTGTGTGACACTTTCGGCAGCTCACGCTGTGGAAAGAGACTGAGCCATGTGTGATAAAACCCGCTGCAATGAAGTCGACCCTGTCGACTTTTAAGCGGCATGAGGCAGAAGGTTGTTGACAGACATGATGACCAATGCCACACTGCAAGGACTATAAGTTTAACAAAACCAACCAGCACAAGTAGCTTGCCTTCCCAACAACTGTGAATGATAGGCATGAGCTCAAAAAATATAAATTGTACTACCCCATTATGGCTAGGGGCAATGTGACATGTCTAGTGTCAATTTTGATAAACTGTTGCTAGGTGTTCAAATGTATTTTCTCTATTTAAAAAATACATAAGAAAGGACACTGGTGTGCCTGAAGGTGCGTTACACAGATGGTGCTAGACAAAATATTTTCAAAGACGAATCAACACTCGCCGGTTTCCATGGCTAAGGGCTAATGGACGAGATTCGTGAGCCCGCTTACCCGCGTTCGAAACACAGCTGCGACCGATTTGGCAGCAGACCTCGTCGCGCTGGGTTTTAATTTGTTGATATGGAAGCCGGTCATTCAGAAAGCAATGGCAAACTAGTGAACGTAAACTTGACAAGACATCAAAAACAGCAGTAAGATGCTGGTGTTGACAGCATTGTCCTGTAAATAGGATGTGCAAAAAACCACATCAACACTGGTGTGTGATGTGGTTATCATGCTGGCCTGTCTGTGATTCCCCGATATGTGTCCTGGTGTCCATTCTAGGCCAGGTTGACTTGGAAGCCCAGGTCAATTGTAACATCCACCCCAATTCAGATTCGAACCCATGACCACTTTGCCAGCAGGTAAGCAACAACACATACCTTTCCAGGGGGAGACAACTCTTAATACATTTGAATGTTTCAATCCCGGGAAGGTAACCCGGCCAAGAAATGCCTGAATAAGTTGGATGTGTCGGCCAAAAGGATCAAATATCGCAGCTCTGCTGTAAACAGGCACAAAGCAATAACGTCTAAAACAACATTCCGAATTAACGCAGAAGAAGAAGAAGAAGATTTTTTCAATAATTTTATTAACAATGTGGAATAAACACAGCTCACATACGCTAAATACATCAAATAGAATGTGACTACCAGGTACCAAGTTCTAGCAACAATTCACGATACACATTCATAAAAGAGGTTGGCGTGCTGGCAATGCTGATAGCAAACTGCGTTGGTAATGTCACGAGCATGCGGGTTCAATGCTGGGGCTCATTATTTCTTAAGGTGAGGGAAAGATTGGCCACCTATTCCTCCTTGCTCTCAGGTCTAAAAAATGTGAAGGTGCTATCACAGACCCACTGCAGAAAACTCATCCGGGACACATTTGTATTATAAGTATTCATAACAGTGGAGAAGGAGCTGCAGTGGCTTCTCTTTGACCAGCACACTTGCCTACCAGCACTCAGAGATCAAGGGTTGAATTCACAATGAGGCGGATTTATAAAATTGACCTGGGTTCATAGGTCGTCGACCCAGCCTAACTTGGGTACCAAAGTAACAGGAAGTTAAGGGCCTGGCTTATACTGATTACACCACTAGTTGAGTGACGATTGGTCTATACAAATGAGGCCAACATCATATGCCTAATACACCTCGAGGCGTGTAAAATGGTCATTACTTTTAATTAATTACCAGTGTAATAGGAAAAGCTAATCCAAGTGCAAATATCTTCTTCTTCTTCTTCTTCTGCGTTCATCCGGAGTTTTTTGTGTGGACATGATTGCGTTGTGCCTGTTTATAGCAGAGCTGCGTTCTTGCGCCGTTAGGCCGACACATCCAACTTCTGTGGGCGTTTGTTGACCGGGTTAACCTTCCCGGGGCAAGTGCAAATATCAGTCCAGTGCCCTGAAGTAGTAGCATGCATATGGTCTATGCTTGAGTTCAAAACGAACGCAAAATAAGAACCCCCCCAAAAAAAATTATTCTCCAGAGCAGTGTGCCGGTCTCCATGGCCAAAGTCTTGCGAACATGGTTCATGAGCCGCTTATCAGGTGTTCAAAACTCAGCTGTGACTGATTTGTGCAGCAGACCGTGTCACATTGTGTTATAACGTGTTGGTATGGGAGCCAGTAGTTCAGAAAGCAATGGCAAACTACTGAAAGTAAAACTTGACTAGTACATCAACAGCAACTGAAAAATGCTGGTGTTGACTGCAACATCCTGTAAGGGATATGCAACATTAAAAAAAAAAAAATATCAGTGTCCCTCACTATTAGGCGAACCCACTTTGACTTCAGATATATTTGTAATTTACGCCTCAAAGTCAAGGAGGAGAAGCCAAATTTTAGTCCAAGTGGCCGGTATAGGGGTTGAACCCACTGCCTTGGCATCAGTACATGGAAAGTTTTAAATGCGAGTGCTCTTATCCATTCACACTTGCTTATATTACTTGTGACTACTTCCTTCCTGGTTCCTATCTTATGCAGTCTTTATCTGTACTTCAGAATATTCTCACTATTAACATTTGTTAAAATGTCAGCATGTCTTTGGTCGATGCTACAATCTTGTCCCTACATGGGTTAATACAGACAGATTGAGATCGTCGCTGCCTCTAGAGCACAGACATAAACAATCATATCAGACTCCATGAACCTGCTACAGAAAACTGCAATTGGAAGTCTTCACTCTAAATAGCATTCAGATATTGTGCTTCTCATCATTCACTTGGATCTGCACATATGGACATGACGGAGTAAAAGGTCATGAAAACACCCATGCAAGCAGGAAGAGGCATGCACAAGGCTGATATAGCCAAACTCGGCTGACAGATACTGACAAGACTCTGACGCTAGCCCGACTACATGACCTGGGTGCGAAACCTGGCCAAGCATATAAGTGCTGTATTCGAGGCCAAGAAAGGAAATATAAGCAACTCCTCACAGAATAGTGAGAAGAAATACTTCATGATGGTTACTGCATCGAAGGTGAGCATGCCTGATGTGAAGTGATGTAGTTCATGATAACACAATAAAGCTTAATAGAATGGGTACTGTTACACAATCATAGCAACAATCAAATGGTATAGAGTGATTTATACATTTCTTCAGTATCCACAAAAGCAATCTGTATTATAGATTAGATTCACAAAATGAGGCTAGCTGTACAACAAAGAAATACCCAACAATCATGACATATCCCAGTAAGTGTCCATGTTTTCTGCAAAATGTTCATATATTTCTCTTTCCTCATCCATATCATCATCATCATCATCCTCATCATCATCTTCTTCTTCTTCTTCAAAGTCATTCTGCCATCGTTCACCTAAAAAAGACAGTTACAGAAATACAGTAAATGCATTAATCGTGTGCATAACAACTATAATGTTCCATTAAAAATGTTTATGATTAAAATACATTTAAAAAGGTATGTTGACATTCAATTCTAATTCTTCTATATCTGTGCAACTTTAAATGTTAAAAGGCCCAATTTTCATATCATTGTGGCATATTGGGTACATGACAATAGGCCCATACATTATTGACCAAACAGCACTAGTTGGGTGATGTGGTCAATGTCATGTCTTGGCCAAACATCACTATTTGGTTGATATGTTCAGTATCATAGCTTGACCAAACAGCACTAGTTGGGTGATGTGTTCAGTATCATATCTTGACCAAACAGCACTAGTTGGGTGATGTGGTCACTATCATATCTTGACCAAACAGCACTAGTTGAGTGATGTGGTCACTATCATATCTTGACCAAACAGCACTAGTTGAGTGATGTGGTCAGTATCATATCTTGACCAAACAGCACTAGTTGGGTGATATGGTCATATCATATCTTGACCAAACAGCACTAGCTGGGTGATGTATTCAGTATCATATCTTAACCAAACAGCACTAGCTGGGTGATGTGTTCAGTATCATATCTTGACCAAACAGCACTAGTTGGGTGATGTAGTCAGTATCATATCTTGACCAAACATCACTATTTGGGTGATGTGTTCAGTATCATATCTTGACCAAACAACACTATTTGGGTTATGTGTTCGCAAGAGCTGAGGCGGTTCGACCCCCGCTCGTGACTTGCGGGATACTGAGCCGGTCGCTCAGAAAGCAATGGCAAACTACTGAGCGTAATCTTGCCAAGAGATCAACATACAGCTGAAAGATGCTGGTGTTGACAGCTAAGTCCTGTAAAGGATATGCTTAAAAAAAAAAAAAAAAAATCATGTCTTGACCAAACAGCACTAGTTGGGTGATGTGGTTGAGTGATGTGTTCAGTATCATATCTTGACCAAACAGCACTAGTTGGGTGATGAGGTCAGTATCATATCTTGACCAAACAACACTGTTGGGTGATGAGGTCAGTATCATATCTTGACCAAACAGCACTAGTTGGGTGATGAGGTCAGTATCATATCTTGACCAAACAGCAATAGTTGGGTGATGAGGTCAGTATCATGTATTGACCAAACAGCACTAGTTGGGTGATGAGGTCAGTATCATGTCTTGACCAAACAACACTGTTGGGTGATGAGGTCAGTATCATATCTTGACCAAACAGCACTAGTTGGGTGTTGAGGTCAGTATCATGTCTTGACCAAACAGAACTAGTTGGCTGATGTCAGTATCATGTCTTGACCAAACAGCAATAGTTGAGTGATGAAGTCAGTATCATATCTTGACCAAACAGCACTAATTAGGGTGATGAGGTCAAAATCATATCTTGACCAAACAGCACTAGTTGGGTGATGAGGTCAGTATCATATCTTGACCAAACAGCACTAGTTGGGTGGTATGTTCAATATCATATCTTGACCAAAGAGCACTAACTGGGTGATGTGGTCAGTATCATATCTTGACCAAACAGCACAAACTGGGTGATGTGGTCAGTATCATATCTTGACCAAACAACACTAGCTGGGTGATGTGGTCAGTATCATCACAAAGGCCCCAATAGATTCCAGAAATGTTTCTGGTACCATTTCATGAGGCCAGATCAACCTAACAGCCACATGGTTGGAATATAAAAAACCTCACTTTACTATGGATTTCTTCTCTTCTTCGTTCATCCAGAGTTTTTTTTCCGGATGTGATTGTGTTGTGCCTGTTTACAGCAAAGCTGCATTCTTGCACCATTAGGCCGACACATCCGACTTCTGATGGCATTTGTTGACCGGGTTAACCATCCCGGACTACGGATTTGAACCAAGAGCCACCCCGGGAAGGTTAATCCAGTCAAAAAATGCCCGCAGAAGTCAGATGTGTTGACCTAATGGCGCAAGAACGCAGCTCTGCTGTAAACAGGCTCCGGGATGAACACAGAAGAAGAAGAAGAACCAAGAACCACAGACCGGAAAAACAAATACACCAACACTTCTTCTTCCACATTCCTCTTTCCAGCAGACTGTGTCACACCCAGTTATGCACTCCGGAGGTCGGTATCAGACTTTGACATGAATTTGCGTAAGGTTTACTTCTAAACACATAAGTAATGGGGTCCATCTACCGTGAGCAGGTTTTCTTTCTTAACAATTTTGCTGGAGCAGTGGCCTTGTAGCCTACCTATTCTTTATGATTTCCAACCGCCAGCAAAAGTTTTTATGTGCACAACTTGCATAAAGGACCTTCAGTTTTTCACTCTTATCCTAGGAGGCTAGGCATCTGATTTCACTACAGCAGAGATCAGGTGAACATATGAAATCCCTAGATCCAAAGGTTACTGTAAAAATGTCCAGCCCTTTGCCAGGAATTGAACCCACTAATTTTGGAGTTTAAAAATTAACACTGTAATATCTCAACCATATTTATCTGTACACTAACCACAATAATAGAATTGTTTATATTAGCAAATACTAGAAAATGGAAATTTCCCAATAATTCAGTTCAGTACGAGAAAAAAAATAAACATTTGGCTTCATTCAACCTGCCTCTTCAGTGTTGGTTATAATTGAGATCCATATTTTTGGTGAGTTTTGATCTTCTTTCTATTTCTGCTCTCTTTCGAGTTATTCCTATACAGGACTGGTTATGTTTTTCCCCACTGTGTTCATCGGGTACGGTTGGGTTTTATGGGGCTCACAATGACTGGCATTTTCTTTATAGTGTTGAGTTTTCACAATAAGCTAGAACAATCAAATAAATAGAGAATCCACGATGACAAGTTTCATACTTATTGATATGCCTCCAATCTCCTATGTTAAGTCATATCAGGAATGCCTCAGGTATGTGCATGAATACTTTAGTACCAAGGATCATAATGTGTGTATACAAGAATCAAAAATGCTTTCTACATTGTTAAGGGTCACCCTCATGCAGCAAGTCATTTGCATAACTTCACTCTCACCATGGCCTGCTGAAAAGATTTTTGATTCACTCGTTCTCAAAGTGTCTGCAATGTTCTGTGTCCGTCTGAGTGCTGGTCAACCATCCATCTTCCAGGAACCACGCCTTCCATCATTGTTCTTTCCAAGCCACTGTAAAGTTTCATATGGCCAAAGTATTTCACTTTCTAAGACACGTTGCTGTTATTAGCCAGTTTTCTTCAATGTTCATGTCTTGTTAAATGTTATAGGTAGGTTTTGCCATTCTAAAATTTAACTCTGCCAGAATCCTATTAGTATTTGAGCTACTCTTTATGATTTCCATCTGTCATGGGATTTTCAATACAATATGCACTTGGGACCTCATATTTATTTGCCCTTATCTGAAAAAACCTCTCTTGACCTACACATATGGATCAGAAGGCTGTATAACTTTCTCAGGTTCCAGATGCAACCCATGCATCCACTTCCTGTGCTGCATTTACACCTGAATATGAAATGTCTGTGTTTACTTTAATTTATAATAAAGTGGGATCAATATGTATATTTTTTAAGCAGTAACTGTCAGTTTATGCACTTGGTAAGCGCTCCAAATATGACATAAAGAACAATACAGACTTTTCCTGTCTTACTTTTGATATTTTGTTCATTAACATTCAGATCCAGAGACTCCTTGTTCATTTCTGATACGTTCTCATACATCTGGAGAAGAAAGGAAAAAACCCATTGTTAAGAAATGTTACTGTAACTTCAAAATACGCTTCATCATAATTACCATTAACCTCAACTCTGACCAACAAATTAAAATTTGTCAAATATTATAGGAAGTTAATTGTTTTCAACCCATCATGGTTCACTGAAAGCAATGATGATTGAGAAAATAAACACAGTCTGGGTACTTGGGCTATTTTAACACAATACTGTATATAAAAGAAGTAAAGACATTATTCCATGTCTTGAGGCAAAATGGATATATGGTGTTAGCCCCATATTATTCATCTCTACCCCATACTATTCATCTCTGTCTCTAATTCTCTTCTCCGTGTGTTTTTGGTCTCCCTCTGCTATGTCCTGTGGGTTCTATAGCACCATGTCTCCAGATATGTCTCATGGTGTGAAATTGGCTACTTTATTTTACTTACTTACTTACTTAATCGGTCTAACTAAACAAGTTCAAGGGACGAGTGGAAGTCAATAAGTAAGTCACAAATGGCTGTAGAAAAATAACTAAAATGATAACAACTTGAAACAAGTTTATTTTTATACATACAAGTTCCCTTTATTTTCAACATAATTTCCACCAACATTGATGCACTTATCCCATCGTTTTATCAGTTCTTCCCAAACCGGCTGCATAGAACTGCGTGCTCTGTTTTCTAAACCACGATTTCACTTCACATTCAACTTTGGCATCATTCGCGAAATGTCTCCCGCCAAGGTGGGTTTTCAGTGGACCAAAAAGGTGGAAATCGCTAGGGGCTAAGTCGGGGCTGTAAGGTGGATGTTCCAGAACTTCCCACCTTAGTTGGTTAATTTTCTCCTGAGTTAATCAAGCCGTATGTGGTCTGGCATTGTCATGAAGAAGCAACACTCCTCTAGTCAGCAGTCCTGGACGTTTTCTTCGAATTGCATCATGAAGCATCGATAGAACTTCACAGTACGATTCAGAATTCACATTGTCACCTTTCTTCTTGAAATTGGTTAAAAGCACTCCTTGACAATCCCAGAACACTGTCAGCATAACCTTCCCTGCTGATGGCGTAACCTTGAATTTTTGGACACAAGGCGAAGAAGGATGTTTCCATTGCATTGAAGCATGCTTTGATTCGGGCTGGTAGTGATGCACCCATGATTCGTCCCCAGTAACAATCCTGTTCAGCATGTCTTCTCCTTCATCTTCGTATCGACAGAGATGATGCAAGGACAGGCCAAATCGGTTCATTTTGTGTTCCTCCTTCAATTGTCTGGGTACCCACCTTGAGCACACTTTCTTAAATTTCAATCGATCATGCATTATGCTGTATGCTGAACCATGTGAGCACCCTATTGCAGATGCTACAGAGTCTATCGTTACTCGCCTGTCACCTCTAATCATCTCCTTCACCCGCTGCATGGATGCTTCTGTTGCAATCTCAACAGGACGACCAGATTGGATTTCATCAACAATTTTAGAGCGTCCTTGAGAAAATGTTTCTATCCAGCTTATGCATCGCTTTACAGGACAAACATTTGTTAGCATGAGCAGGAAGCATTTTCTTATGAATGTCCTTTGCAGGCACTCCATTTGGCCACAAAAAAACGCACAACAGCACGTTTCTCTTTGGTTGTACACTCCGTAAGTACAGTCACCATTTTATTTATGCGCTGCACATGCGCAAGAGACACCTAGCGCCACCTGACGAACGGGAATATAAAGTTCGATAACACCATTGTTTAGGGTGCAAAGAATTACTCCAGCACATGACAGCTGTTCGCTGCATATTGTTTCACGATAGACCATGGAGCACATTTTTTGATGACATCATGTACTTCATTTTTCAGATTTGTTCTACACACAAAGTGTAATGAAACTTTACAAACACCCTATATTATTAATATAAGACACTAAATAAAAACATGTGTGTTACCCAAAACCTCCCATGGAACACATTCTGACAAGCTTCATGTGCTGTTATTATAACAACTACAACTTACCAATCCAACGGGGGCAGCAGATGTTATGCTGGCTGTGTCAGAGATAGAATCCAGTGAGTCAGCGGTGCTTTTAACGGGCTTCGTCTTTTCACCTGTCTTTGACTGCTCCTCTTGCATCTTTAACAGACTCATCAGAGCTAGCTCTTCAATCTGTGAACAAGATTTAGCATTTAACACAACCAAAACACAATAAGACAGGGAGTTCAACAAGAATATATGTATTTTTGAGGTGTACAGTTTTCATAACTGTACAACATTTAAAAAAAAAGGTTTTGTTTAAACCAATGGGGTTACAAATGCAATTAATAATCCCACATACTGTGTTCAATAACGCAGCTGTGGGTGATTTGGAAGCAGATCGCTTTGTGTTGATTTCTATACAATGGTATGAATGCCGGTCATTCAGAAAACAATGGCAAATTACTGAACATAAACTTACCCAGGAATAACAAACAGCCAAAAAATGCTGGTGTTGACTGCTACATCCTGTAAAGGATATGCAACTAAAAACACAAAAAAACCAAACAATATGTAAACTTTAATAGCAAACATTAGATTGCGCAATTTATAGTATAGCATCATATTTCACAGCATCTCTCAGGTTCATACTGCAGAATTCGCACAATATATTGCATGGCATCATATTTCATGGCATCTCTCAGGTTCATACTGCAGAATTCACACAATATATTGCATGGCATCATAGTTCATGGCATCTCTCAGTTCATACTGCAGAATTCACACAATATATTGCATGGCATCATATTTCATGGCATCTCTCAGGTTCATACTGCAGAATTCACACAATATATTGCATGGCATCATATTTCATGGCATCTCTCAGGTTCATACTGCAAAATTCACATAATATATTGCATGGCATCATATTTCATGGCATCTTTCAGGTTCATACTGCAGAATTCACACAATATATTGCATGGCATCATATTTCACGGCATCTCTCAGGTTCATACTGCAGAATTCACACAATATATTGCATGGCATATTTCACGGCATCTCTCAGGTTCATACTGCAGAATTCACACAATATATTGCATGGCATCATATTTCACGGCATCTCTCAGGTTCATACTGCAGAATTCACACAATATATTGCATGGCATCATATTTCACGGCATCTCTCAGGTTCATATTGCAGAATTAACACAATATATTGCACGGCATCACATTTCACAGCATCTCTCAGATTCATATTGCGGAATTCACACAATATATACTAAAGCATTGAGATAAATCAAATCCTTCAAGTTTAAATATTTAATACACATATTCCCAATTAATTTAAATTGTTTACCATGGTAAAACTATGATGTCTTTTTATTTGCACAATATGTAAACTGTCAAAGTTAGACCATTTATCTGATTTTAAACAATATTTTTTTTTAAAATTTCTGCCACATAATGGAACATTAAATGAAAATGGCAACACCATAGAAGAAATCAAGACAATGAAAAGTAACAGACAATAAGTCACTTTTTCTTCTACTGTAATAAATGTTTGTGATGTGTGGTGCATAGCACCAACTGTAGTGAGTAGATGTCTGATTTCTAGTCCCGTGACACTTGGGCCAACATTTTCCTACCCTGATAGTGAAGGTTTCTTTTCTGGATTCCTCCTCCCACAGGCAGACTGCCTTCCTGTGCAAGCTGCCAAATCTGCAAAGCAATGCTCTAACTGTCCACCTGTCTGGGCTTTGGTTCTATACCAGTTGCCTATCAAGGCTTGGGGCCTGGTCTCTCCTGCCATAATGACATTTAAGTCTTTAGATTGCATTTCCTTGCACAAGGATAAGGTTTTTACCCTCCCAAATGTGCTCTTCCATCCGAAGCTGCTAAAATACTGAGTTAAGAGTTAACTGTTACTTTATTATATTAACACTATGTTACTTTATTAAACACGGATATTGCACAATTTCTTGTCTGGCATATTTCACTGCATCATATCAGGATTGCTCAAATATGTCAAAGGATTATCTAGTTAGTCAATTCCAGCCATTGTTATGTAAACAGAAAGACTTCCTGTAAGTGCCAGTCTTCATGGAGAAAATGTTCTACACATTCAAAGAATATCAGTGATGATGTACATCATATTTCAGCCAAAGTTTCATTCATTTCTTCACTTCATATGATAAATAACTGCAGTTTGCACCTGATGAGATGCAGCAAAATATGCCAGGCAATAAATCATGCAATATTTTGTTTATGACGTATGTGTTCACTAAACTAACATACATATAAACAGTGATCAAAACAGTTTCAATTCACTAAGGGAGTACATTGTTTTGAAATTTAGTTTAAGACTAAAATATATATATCTTAGGTCTAGGGCCATACCACGATGAAAATACCGGTTCTCATCCGATCACTTAAGTCAAGCAACGTCAGGCGTGGTTAGCACTTAGATGGGTGACCGCTTGGGAACACCACGTGTTGTAGACATTTTTAAGCAGGTCCGCATGGCCGAATGAGTAAGAACGCGTGTTCTTAAACATCCGGTGTGCTGATGCCGAGGTAAGTGGTTCAACCCCTACACCGGACAGCTGGATTAAAATTTTGACCTGTCGTCTTTGACTTGGGAATGTAAATTACAAGTACCTCTGAAGTTGGAGTGGGTTCACCTGATGGCAAGGGACACTGTTAATAGGGAAAGCTAATTTACATGCAAAATTCAGTCCATCTCTACTATAAATAGTATTTAGACTACTCTTGAGCTCAAAGCGAGCGACGAGCGAGCAAAAAAAAATATCTTAGAATTGTAATGCAGGCATCTTCTCTTTGGCCTTCCTCTTATTCTTTTCCTGGGCATATACCCCTCTGTTCTCTCCAAACTTTCATGATGTTTCAAGTGACCAAAATATTTCAATTTTCTTTGTTTTATCGTCTTTAGAAGCCAACCTTCTTCAATATTCAGATCTTGTCATACGGATTAATTATTTTTCTGTATCCAAGATATTCTTAAAACTCATCTATAACATTTATATTCAAAGGCATTTATGATTTGTTCCGCTTGTTTAATAAGTGTCCAGGTCTCACAGGCGTATGTTGCAATACTTTTTTTTTCGGAGTGACTATTCGCAATTCCATTGCGAATAGAGAAAAATTATATTCGCAATCGAAGTAGGTCACGTGATTATTCCTATGCGTGTGTCTATATTACAATATTTTGCTGATCTGTTAACGTGTCCTCAGTAGCGTAGTGGTTAGTGTCTCCGCCTGTCATGCGGGAGCTCGAGGATCGGTTCGCCGACTGGGAGGCAACTTTTTTTTTTTTTCATTTTCAGGAATTAGGTGACACCAATGCTAGTCTGATGATTTCGCTTTAGGCATATGTTTTCTACGGATTTTGTGTATTAGGTATTGTTTATCTTGCTGCACAAGAACCTGCACACTTGTCTTTCTGTCCTCTACTTTTGTTGTCTTGGGAAAGGAGCTCAGCCACCCGAACGCGTGTTCTTCTCTCTCTCTCTCTCTCTCTCGCTCTAAGTCTTGATCTCCCACCTCTCCCTTTCTTGTCTTTTCCACTCTTTAACCCTTTACAAGGCATAGCGTCCGTTACCGGCCGATCTCTAAATACGAGCGTAGCGTCCGATTCCGGCCGATACTATTATGCATTGTAAAACCGCGATCTCTCGGCTTTCCGACACTTCCGTCCGCTACTTTCACTTTCGCCGATAGCTTGACAACGTGGCCGCCATTTGTAAACGCGCTACAATGACTTTGAACAGACTTTTACGGACTTGTTTTGATAGTTTTATGCTGTTTTTCAAAATGGATTTCGGCGATTCTTCAAGTGATAGCCGAGATTTCGCTCTGTTCAATTTAAATGACATTAAAGGGCACGAAGTTGATTATTAATCGGAGCTAGATATCAGTGCAAAGCGTTACTTTGCATTAGCAGTCGTGAGTCGGACTTTAAAGAAAGTGATTATGATTCTGAAAATGTGTTTGTAAATTGCCGTATAGATGACGGAAAATCACAAACAACATGCCGTATTTCGTAAATATTTGTGTTCATATATGGATTACCGGCAACAATCACGTGAGTAACATATTCTGCATGCTTTTCCCTTCATTGTGTTGTTTATTTAACTAAAATCGGTTGACTAACACCTTATTTGTGATGTTTTTACTAACGCGACCCGAAATTTTTACAGAACCTGAAAAAATCTTGCCCGTTCAGAGCTACAAAACGGACAAGCGTCTGCCCTGTAAAGGGTTAATGTCTTTCAACAAATCTTTCTCATATTTCTGTCTCTCACACTATCTTCGTTATCTATCTCTCTCCTCTCTCTTTTTCACCTGCTTCAGATATACCGGGTTTTCCTGCACTTTATATGCGTAGCATTTCCTTATCCTTGTATTTATTAATTAATGAGGCCAGTCAATCGAAAGCCTGGTGTTTGAATTGCCTAATCATGTCTCTCTGAGGCGAAGCATATTGCTGACTGTCAGCTTGGACCAGAACAGAGTCACTCAGAGGATGCAATGGAGGCCATAGAAAGTGTCAAATTGAGAGAATCATCACTGCTGCGATATTATCAGGACATAAATAGTAGGACAGTAACGCAAACAAACATGGATGCCTGGTATGGTAACAGTAAGTGTACAGAAATGAAAGTTAACAATTCTTGAACTCACCTGGGGACAGAATTATTTGTAGGGATCGTTATTTGTATTGGGGATACCTGTTCTGAAAAAATTATTCTTGGTATTTAAACAGGACTAACGTAAAATGTAAAAATAAAACGGGATGCCAAAATAATGGACAGAAGTAAGAAGAAGAGTAATTCATGAAAAAATAGGGAGAATTCGGCAGAATTAAATTAGCAACAGTGAACATTCCTATTTAAATTAACCACCTTCTTAGACTTCTTAATGGCCCAAACTAAAATTGACTAGTGAGCAGACGCTGTGACATGTTTGTTACTTCCCGCAATTCGATTGCGAATATAATTTTTTTCTATTCGCAATGGAATTGCGAATAGTGCCTCCCTTTTTTTTTTAAAGGAAAGATGCACTCTTAAAAATCTAATTTTTGTAGTTCTATCTTACCCCCTCCACAATTTATTCATTTGTTTTAGTTTCTGAAGGCAACAGATATTTGTCTTTTAATTTCCTTCATTGTGTCACCATTGTTGGTAATTAATGACTCAAGATATTCAAATATGTCCACCACTTCCAATTTTTCCTCATTAACATATATTTCTTTCCACCATATTAGTTTTATCTGTATGCATGTTAAAACATAAGTTGTGATTTTCACTATTCTTTTCTGTTGAGGCTATTAGTTTTTCTATACCATTCTGCGATGTGGATAGTAATACTGTATCATCAGCATATTGAATCTCTGGTATTTCATGACCATCAATATCTGACATTTCTCATTATATTTTCAGTGTACAAGTTAAACAAATAGGGGGACAGCACACAGCCCTGAGGGACTCCTTGCTTGATGTCAAACCAATTTGATGTCCCGCCATCTATTCTAACCGCTGCTTGTTGGTCTAGATCAGTGGTTCCCAAGCTTTTCAAGCAGAGGGCCATATCTACTATTTTCGGTAGTTAAGCGGGCTACAACGTTATAAGATTATAAAAGTCATGCAATATCATTCTTACCTTTCTTAACTATTGTCAACAAAATTCTAAAACTTTAAAGGCAGTCAGTGTCAATACTACACTGCTGACATTTTTTGGTTTAAAATCAAAAATTCATTTAACAATAAATTTTAAACCAGTTTAGAAAATCGCTATGAATGCAATTAGTTTACAATTGTAACTGTTCTTCATAACTAGTTACTTAAGTTCAGAAACCAGTTTATCAATGTCTGGACACAAGTCTGTCGTGCCTAAAGTGATAAGCGCAGCTAGGTTACTGTCGGTGAGTCTGAAACGTTGCTTGTGTATTATTTTTTTTTTTTAACGGTCATTGCGGAAAATGCCTGCTCGCATCTGTAAGTCGAACCAAAACGACAAATGTATTTCTGGGTGAATAAACGCAAGTGTTCAAATTGTTCGACAGGCAATAGAATGAAATCATATGATCAGCTGAAGGTGAAGCAGGCAGATCTAGAAATTTACATCTCAGTGCAGAATTGCATTTCAAATTAATTACTTCCTGTTGAGGTTTTGTTGTAATTGACAGAACTTGGTATCAGGAAAAACGAACGGATTTATGAAGAGGGCAACATTATCCTCCTCTATTGTGAACTTTTGAAATCTCGACTGAAACGAGGCATCGCGTGCCACTTTCTGACATATGGCGGGCCACTTGTGGCCCCCGGGCCGTGGTTTGGGATAAAGCATTTTTATGAGTTGTACTCATCATAATTTCCCAAAGTTACTGATGTTGTACAGTCAAGTTGAATAATCCACAAAACATGAGAATAGGTTTAAATTAAATTCTCTACACTTCTTCTCTATTATCAAACGCATGTTGAGAATGTGATCTCTTGTTCCTCTTCCTTGTCTAAATCCAGCTTGAGCCACGTTAATCTCTTCTTCCATTTTCTTATGAAGTATTCCCATTTTAACAGAATTTTACTTGCATGACTGATCAGGGCAATAGTTCTACAGTTGGTGCATAATTTCAGACTTTAAACTTTAAATAAAAACACCGGGTAGAACAAATTTGAAAAATGAAGTACATGTTAACATGTCAATCATGTCATTAAAAATAGTTGTTTATAATATTAATTATAAATAACATAACTAACACACAAACAGTAATATCTCGGCTTAGAAATGACCTACAGACTTGAATAAGGTATGGTTGGATTTTTTATCAAGAGATATCCAACTATGCAGTTGTATAATATAATTAAAAACTAAAAAATAAAAAGCAATTTAGAAAACGAAAAGTTACTTGAGTGGCTAGCCCTACCTTCAATCTGTTCAGCTGGTTTTCAAATTTGCCAAGCATTTCTTTTAATACTTTCTCCTCCGCCTTTAATATTGACTTTTCGTTAGTAGAGTTATTGTTTTGTGACGATTTGGAAGATGCCATTTCTCTAGCGGGTACAGATATGTGGCTAAAGCTTCGGCCACAGATTTCGAATGATATGTTCACCGACGCTCACAGATCCATGATATTCCACTTCTGTTGGTCAACTTTTTGTTTTGAATGTAATACAAAAGCGATTTCCGGTCTTCATGAAAACGAAACAAAACCATGATACTAGTTTAGTGATCGATGGATCAAATCACGGCACATGGGTGCAACCCATAAGTACTCCGTTCTACTCCTAACTCAAGCCTAAGTCCGGAGTCCTAAGACAGCTTAGTACACGAACTCCGTAGCACCGACGAGGATCCTGAAATACTTTGGGTAGACTTTTAACTCGAAATTTTGCCCGGACAGGCGCCGTTAGGCTACTCTTTTTTCGATTTCCAACTGTAAAAGGATTTTTTACGTGCGCAACAATACACACGGGTGTCAGATCTCACTACCCAGAGACCAGGAGAAATTTTGTTACTAGAAGTCTACATGAAAAAATCCCGGCCCTCACCGGGGCTTGAACCCGGGACCTCCAGTACTCGAGGCGTACACCATACCTCGAGACCACTCAGCTCTCCCCAGGATTGTGACACTGGGTTTGCCAAAGTCGATTCGCTAATTTTAATAATGTAAAGGCGATGACGTCTCCCTGGCCCAGGTTTTAACTTTTTTCTCCGTAATCCCGTATATTCTCGTGAGTAACGTAACCTGCGCGAAAATCGGTAGCGGTTCTCGTCGCGTTCGTAACTTACGGGGTATGTGAGCCGGTCGCTCAGAAATCAATGGCAAACTACTGAGCGTAATCTTGCCTAGTACTGAACAGCAGCTGAAAAATGCTGGTGTTGACTGCAACGTCCTGTGGGGGATATGCAAAAGGGGGGGGGGGGGGCGATGCGAGAGAATCGACTTCACTGTACCGGGTTTTATTCCAATATGGTTTGGTCTCTTTCCAAAGAGGCTGAAAGTGTCGGGCAGAGCACGAACTTCGTAGCTCCAGCGAAAACCTTCCAGTGCCTGAAATGTACAGGCATCGTCATCATCGGCCTGTAATTTATAAGGCATCATCCCCATGTGACATGCCATGCCAACTAGTGTAGGCATTCAGAACTTTCAAAAATTCTCATTTGTTGTTCATTTCCTCTGTATCAACCCTGCCGATGATATTCTTCCATCATACCACCATAGTCGATCCATCATCATTTCTCTTTTCCGACTGTTCTTTCCAGTTGTCACAATATTCTCCAATGCCCCTCTTCTCATCACATGACCAAAATTAATAATTTTGTGTGGCTAGTGAACGCCACAATTTCTGTAATCGCTTAATTGAAGCTGTCTTAGACTCCCCACTAATTCTATATCGGTGGTTCACCATGGGGGACAAAAGCTTTTGGAATTTTTGGGAGACTGCTGCCAAAGACCGAAATAAGTGGCGTACATAAAACAGGTCTGCAAAAGTTGTGGGTAAAAAAAGGCTGAACGCCCCCCCCCCCCCAATTGCAGACGATCAACTTATTGGAACGTCAAGGATTCTTTGCTTAAACTGATTTTAAACTGTTGGTAGACAGTTCTGACAGAAAAATATGATACAGAAAGACATGATAGTCAGTTTAAAATTACCGTGGTAGACAATTGGCATTACTGTGCGAACATTGTATATTTCAGCGTGAATGATTTATCTAGTTATTTTACTTTATGCTGTGTGAATTCTGCAGTATGTACCTGACAAGATGCGGCGAAATATGCCAGGCAATAAATCATGCAATTTATTGTTTCAATCAATCAATCATGTGCCATGCCGGAAAGCGTGGGCGGTCATGACTCGCCATTTCACTCGATCACCAGTGTCGTGGATCAGCTCAGTGTTCCTGTCTCGTCCATGCCATGTGACCAAGCCATCCAGGTATTTTCCTCTCGGTCTTCCTCTTGGTCTGTTCCCCTCGATCTTGCAGTTGTCACTAATAACTCCAATCCATTTCTTCTCATAACATGTCCAAAATATTTTGACTGTCTACGTCTAATTTATCTAATCAGTCTACGATGTTCATTTGTCTCCTGTAGTACTTGGTCATTGGTTTTTCTGTCTGTCCATGGTATTCTTTGCATTTTCCTCAGAAACCACATTTCTGCAGCCATCAGATGCTTTTCAGCTTGACTGCTCATTGTCCAAGTTTCACATCCATACAAAAGAAACAGGCTCTATGTATCCCCTCAACACTCTTTTTCTCGTTTCAATTGACATCTTTTTATTGGTCAGAATGTTTTTCATCTTGCTAAAGGCTACTTTCGCCATGGCGATTCTTGTTCTAATCTCTTCAAGGCATCTCCCATCAGATGTTATAACTGTTCCAAGATAATTGTACCGATTCACTTGTTGAAGAATATTTCCATTTACTCGTATATTACATTGTGGCACTTCTTCCTTCCTACTGACGACCATAACCTGAGTCTTTTTACAATTTAATTCTAACCCCAGTTGCTCACTGTGTACAACAACCGCATATACTAATTGTTGCAG
Organism: Cepaea nemoralis; assembly: GCA_014155875.1. Taxonomy (NCBI): domain Eukaryota; kingdom Metazoa; phylum Mollusca; class Gastropoda; order Stylommatophora; family Helicidae; genus Cepaea; species Cepaea nemoralis. The sequence goes on from JACEFZ010009928.1 coordinate 54,748, forward strand.
GTCCTTCTTCTTCTTCTTCGTTCATCCGGAGTTTTTTTTCGGATGTGATTGCGTTGTGCCTGTTTACAGCAGAGCTGCGTTCTTGCGCCGTTAGGCCGACACATCCGACTTCTGCGGGCATTTGTTGACCGGGTTAACCTTCCCGGGGGTTTCTTAGGACGTTTGACTCTCACTGTTGTGGTGTTATCCCCCATCCCAGCTGGTCCATATAGAACAGCCAAAGATCCTGGTCAGCCCTCAAGGGAAGGCAGGGGCAGACCATGGGCATTCCCCGCCATCCAAGGAGGCTTCCATACTTGCAGAGCCGATACATAGCGCTCTGGTACTGGGCTCACCCAAGGAATCGTCACGTCCTGCACATGGCTGCTTAGCCTCACTTCCGTATATTGGGCCTTCCGTTCACCATAGGCTGTTCTTCCGGAAACCAGAAGTATGCAGTCTGCAGATGACATCCACACAGTGAGCTTTCGATTCGGACTTTCCATGTAATGGATTTGCTATCCAAGCAATATTCCATTTCGTGCCACTAGGACACTTTTCCACCTTTTATGAAGCCCACAGTGGGCTTTTGATTCAGACTTTCCACGTAATGGATTTGCTATCCAAGCAATATTCCATTTCGTGCCACTAGGACACTTTTCCACCTTTTATGAAGCCCACACAGTGAGCTTTCGATTCGGACTTTCCACGTAATGGATTTGCTATCCAAGCAATATTCCATTTCATGCCACTAGGACACTTTTCCACCTTTTATGAAGCCCACACAATGGGCTTTTGATTAGGACTTTCCACGTAATGGATTTGCTATCCAAGCAATATTCCATTTCGTGCCACTAGGACACTTTTCCACCTTTTTATGAAGCCCACACAGCAAGCTTTCGATTTGGACTTTCCACATAATGGATTTGCTATCCAAGCAATATTCCATTTCATGCCTCTGGGTCTTCATGCACCTTTAAATGTCAACCTGTATGTAGTTAAAGTAAGCTGCGGTCAACTTTAGCTTGTTGATATCTCCATAGAGCTTGTCCTCAAATGAAGCAGGTGTGGGCCAAAATATCTTTCTCTGTTCTGCATACGTTGGGCAATCCTGCAGCAAATGTTTTGCTGTCATTTTTCCAGTTCTACAATTACATTCATCGGTATCTCCTATCTTTAGTTTATTGAACAAGTGGTATTTCAGCCTGTTATGTCCTGTGCGGAGTCTGAAGATTGCTACTTGTTCTCTTCGGTCGAGTTTGTAATATGCATCATCCTTCTGATGGCCTGGATGCTCTGATTCCCATTTGGTTCTATAAGTGCTTTTTATCAACCTCTTTGCCTCATTATAGGTTATGTCTATGTCAGGCTGTGGTAGTCGTCCGCCCTCTTTTGCCAGTCTGTCAGCCTCTTCGTTTCCAGGTATACTGCAATGTGATGGGATCCACTGTATTACAACTTTTTTGGATTTCTGGCATAGACCATGGAGTGCTGCTCTTAGGTCAGTTAGTTCTGTGCTGTTATTGCTCTTCAGTATTGAGACAGCTGACTTTGCATCTGTGAAGATAGCTATTTGCTTCTCTTTATTTTCCTCCATCAGGAGCATTTCTGCTGCAGTTTTCAGAGCCTCTACCTCCGCTTTGAAGTTACTTGAAAATTTTCCAGTTGCCATTGAATGTGTTTTTTTCACTCCATTTCTTAAATTTAGGAGAATTCCTCCTCCTCCATTCTCTATTGAATTTTTGGCTGATCCATCTGTATATGCATGGGTCCAATTCCTGCTTGGGTAATGTTCTTTTATGTAGTTTAGGGTTATTTCTCTTCTTTCGGTTTCATGCTGAGTGTTCTTTTTCTCAATACCAGGAATGTTTTCTATCATCTCAGGCAGTTGCTGCTGTCTCCAAGCTGGGAACTTGTGTGCATTGTATATGGGCTTGACTGTTGATATGTTAAGTATAGGATCTGCCTTAATCCTTCGTTTTGCAGTTTCTACAAAGTTGCTACGCTTCAGTCTTCCCTTTCCAAAACCATTAAATCTGTTGTACATAGGGTGGTCTGTCAATCTTCTAAATTTTTCTGCTTGTTGCTGGGCTCTGCTATCTCTTCTATCCTGCATTGGTTGTAAACAAGTGATCTTTTCTAGTTCATTAATAGGCGTTGTCTTCAGGCTTCCAGTTATGATTCGCATTCCTTGGTTTTGGACTCTACTTATTTTGTTAAAGTTTGACTTAGCTGCTGTTGCCCAAGCTGCAATGCCATATTCCAGTACTGGCCTCACCCGTCCAGTATATAACTTCTTGAGAACTTTCTCATCTGCTCCCCACGTTGTACCAGCAAGCTTTTTCATGATTGCCATTCTCTGCCTTGCTCTTGTTCGATTTTTCTCAACCTGTGTCTTCCATGTCAGGCGACGATCAAAGGTGACTCCTAGATAGTTTGGATTTTCTTCATGGCGCAATATTGTTCCATTCAATACCAGCTTAGGTTGCTGAGTTTTATTTGAGAGGGAGAACACTGTGCATGTTGTTTTCTCCTCACTTATCTTCACTAGCCATGATTTTGACCAGTCCTCTAGCGCTAATAAGGCTTGCTGTATTCTGCTGTTAGCTGTACTAATATATTCTTCAGATGTCCATATGGCTAGGTCATCTGCAAAGGAGGATGTGTGTACTCTGGCTGGAAAATTTTCTGTGATGTCATTTATATATGCTAGGAATAATGTTGGTGAAAGAACTCCTCCTTGGGGGACACCTTGCTCCAGCAGCATCATTTTGCTTGTTTGTCCTTGTACTTTTGTCCTGGCAGTTCTGGCTGATCCATTTATACATTTTTCCACAAACATGCATGTTTTGCAGTTTTACTTTCAGTCCTTCCTTCCATACTTTATCAAATGCTTTTTCTAAATCTATCCAGACTGCTAGTGTGTGCTTTTTCTCTTGGAAGGCATCCTCTATTTCCTGAGTTATATAGGTTATTTGATCTTCAGTGGATCTGTACTTTCTGAATCCTGCTTGGTGTGGTGTTAAGAGTTTGTTTTCTTCCAGATGCCATGTTAGCCTGCCATTGATAATGCGTTCCATTAATTTTCCTACACAGCTAAGTAGACTGATAGGTCGATAGCCATTTGGTTCTTCCAGGTCTTTTCCTTTCTTTGGGACTGGTATTAGTATAGCTTCCTTCCATGCCTGTGGGACTATTCCTCTCTTCCAGCTGTTATTTAGGACTGCTAGTAGTTTCTTCTTTGCCTTGGTGCCTAGTCCTATTAGCATTTCATTTGTGATTCCATCCTTTCCTGGTGATTTCTTCTTTTTTAGGGTATTCATTGCCTGTTCCATTTCTTCCATTGTTAGATTTGCCATCATATATTCTGCTGCTGTCTCTGTATTTCTATGATGTATCTGTTTGTCTTTGATTGCTTTCTTCTGTTCGGTTGTAATATCAATGTGGTTTGCATTTGCATAGTGTTCCATTAGTGCATTTGCAGCCTTTTTTCCTGTAAGCAAGGCATTTCCTTGTTTAATTGTTATTTGTTTGTTTCTAGGACCTTCATTGTTCATGGCTTTCACTAGTTTCCATAGTTTGTTTCCATCCCTATCAAAACTCAGGTTTTCTGTTTTTTCCCTCCAACAATCTCTTGTTGTTTGATTTACTGTTCTTTTATATTTTGCTGAGATGGCTTTGAGAGAGATATTCGCTTCAATTGTTTGTTCTCTCTCTGCTGTCTTCCTGGCATCTTCAACTTTGTCCTCCAAACTTTGTAGTTCTTCAGTCCAGTATGGTTTGTAATTTTTCCTCGCTCCTCTAGGAATGGACTAAGTGGCTGCCTGTATTATCGCTCTGTTTAGACTTTCCACCATTTGCTTTATGTTGCCATATCGTGTATTTATGTTTTCACAATATTTGTTTGTTAGTATGGCAAATCTGTCCCAATCTGCTCGTTTGTAATTCCAGCGGGGTAAGGGCTTTTGCTCCTGTGGAACATACTCCATATTCATTACAAGCTTGATTGGTCTGTGGTCACTACCTGCTAATTGGTCCAGCACATGGCGATCGATTTTGTGGAGGATGTCTCCTGTGCAGAAAGCTAAGTCTGGAGTAGAAGTGGTAAGCCATCTTCTGGAGTAGAAGCTCGGTGTGTCATCCGCTTTGTTGAGTAGATGGAGATTTGAGTCTATTTCCCAGTCCTCCAATTCATCTCATCTTTTGTCAGTATCTGGGTATCCCCATCTTTCTGAACGGCTATTAAAGTCTCCGACAATAATGCAGTTTGTGTCAGTTATTTTCATGTTTGAGAGTGTAAGGTCCTTATCTGTTGGGCTATACAGATTGTAGATTCTTATTTTCACGTCCTTTATCATTATATCAACACCTATAATTTCCGTTTGGTTGTCAGAGATCACAGATACTTCGCTGCAAGGTATTGTATTTCGTGTAAGTATTAGAACTCCTCCTTTGTGTCCTTCGCGGTCGAAACGTGTGGCCTGATATCCTCTGACTGAGAATTTGTGATTGGCGTTGAGGTGTGTCTCTTGAATGCATGCCACATCTATTCTATCTTTATGAAGACGCTGTGTTAGGGAGTCTTTCTTCTTGTAAACTCCTTCGGCATTCCACTGTAGTATGTTGAGTGTCCGGGGTATTTGGTCAATAGCTCTTAACCTACTCCTCTGTGCCTTGACTCCACAGCACAGGGGAAGGTGACCACCAGTAGTCATGGGTGGACCCCCTCGAGGCAGGGGGCCCGGCACTATCGCCGCCTGATGGGACTTCACGGTATTAGCACCATAACGATTAATTTTGATTTGTGACATCATAAATTAAGTTACGTTGCACTGCTTTGTCAAGCCTGTGGCTCAGTACATCCGATTTCGACAAGCATTTATTCGGGATGCTTTCCCTAGCCTTTGACTGTCCCCAGTCTACCTACAAGGCAGCAGGTTTTACGTTGCACTGCTTTGTCAAGCCTGTGGCTCAGTACATCCGATTTTGACAAGCATGTATTCGGGGTGCTTTCCCTAGCCTTTGACTGTCCCCAGTCTACCTACAAGGCAGCAGGTTTGTGTGTCTCTTCGTCTGGTCCCTCTCCCTTGACCTGTCCGACATGGGTGGCCCTACCAGTAGCTGTGCTACCGTCGGCATAGCTCTTGGGGTCATTGGGACGCACAAGCCCCTCTACCTCGTCACGGTGGACACACAGCAGAGGGGTTTCAGGTCCTGCGCATTGTCTGCAATTAATACTGTATCATCTGCATATCTAATGTTATTGATGTTTCGTCCTCCAATGCTGATTCCATTTATATCCTCTACATTTCTGAAAATATTTTCACTGTACAGGGAAAAAAGATCTGGATTTATTGTTTGTGTCTTCGTTATTCAAATTCTGTAGAGATTAAGAGATCCATTGAGAAATAATTATAAGGTGAGGTGACAGGCGTCAGACCCAATAGATTCTGCACTGACCATAATATATGAAAACATTGAAATCGCTACATAATATGGGACGCAGAGGTGTTTCCAAGGCACCAGGGCCGGGTTATATACTGGCCAAGACCTATTGACGCGTCCTCGTCGAGCGTCCTGGGCAACAGGTCCCTTCGGGGTCCTGGCTAAGGTCAGTAGGATCGCCGATTCCTCCGAAGTCGGAGAGTGTCTGCCTGTACGGCGAGGAACCACCAGTCTGCACACCAATAAGCCAGACATGGGACAACGGATACTCACGCAAACCTCAAGTCCTGTATGACATCACACTGATGTTGGACAACAGGATGTCTTCATCCGACATACAGGACTTCGCGTTGGAGCTCAAGCCAACGAACACAAGCAAGCAAGCAAGCAAGCTACATAATATTGGATGTGTGCACTATGAAATTACCCTTTTAGGCGCTGGTAGGCGATTTGTTGGGAAATTGATGAGGTTATACAGAGCCGTGCCGTGCCGTGCTATGATACATAGAGGCGGCTGCATCAGGCGGCACCGTAAGGGGGTGGCATAAGCAGCGAAGGAGGGGCGGCATTTCAAAGACTTGCATCATTAAGGAGCGGCATTTCGAAGACTTGCATCATACTGAAAAAAATCTACCGCACGCCCTGCGGCTATAGGCTATGTATGATCATTAACTTAATAATGTAATATATAAAGACAGTGGTTCTCAACCGGTGGGGAATTCCCCCCCAGGGGGGAATTTCATGGTTTCCAGGGGGGGGGGGGAATGAAGACCATTTCAAGATCGTGTTAATACAAGAACCTGATTACTTGACATAGTTTTTCCCTTCATACTTTACAGTTATGTATGTCTCGTCCTTCTAAAATTCATTTTATAAAGTAAGTAGACCCACAAATCATGTTTTATGTGGATGTCTAGACTTGTTTTAGTATATGCTATTACATTTGCCTTCCACTTTTACGTATACGGTGTAGGGGTGAGGGGATTTTTAGATAGGAAATATGAAAGGGGGGGGGGAATGACGTTCTGAAAATACGGTGAAGGGGGGAACGGGCCAAATTTTTTATAGGAAGGGGGGGGGGAATGGCGTTCTGAAAATATGGTGAAGGGGGGAATGGACCAAAAAAGGTTGAGAACCACTGTATAAAGACATGAAATGCAGAGTTCTTTATGAAGAAAGTTTAACACATGGTTTCAAACAAATCTGGAATGCCACGGGGAGGCCGCTATGTTATTTTTAACGACACCGATTGGGTTATGAAGACAGCAATAACTATATACTAACAGGACTGTATAGAATTCAGCGGACTGAAAGAGCAGCTTGATGATCTGGACTTTACTGACAACATTACCTTCCAGTCCCACATACGACATCAGACCAATGTAAGAAAAATTAAACACACTTGATGAAAGGTCACAACAGTTGGATATAAAAAAAAATCATAGGGTAAAGACTAAGATAGTGAAAATAAATCAAAGAAATTACTTATGCAGAGCTTCAGAAGATGATGGTAGTTGATCGGACGCTTAGTCTTCTCAGATAAGAACGTAAAATCAAGGAGGACTCCTGAAGTGCAAACAATCCATCGGCAGTTGACAGTCGAAAACAGAAGACAATGTCTAATTTCAAAATGTAGAAAATCTACCAACAAAACGAATATTAGTTGCATTGCGTAATTCTGGTTTGAACACTCATTTGAATTCCGGCTAGAGTTTGGGCACTGTTTTGGTCCATGTGTGTGCTCTGTGACAAGAGACTAGAACATTTGTGGAGGTACCCGTATACAATGAAAGCGATCCTTACAATCCAAAACAAACCAAGCCAAGCGGTCATTGGAGAGAGGAGAGTTGAACTGCACTGGTAGAAGAATTCAGTGTTAATGGATCTCCAGAGATGATGCAGTGTCCAGAAATCACTTATTCTTCAACGCTCTAGCTCTCTCAGAACATCTGCAGTCTTGAGTCACATTTTAATCTTGCAGACGATTGTTCGTTACTCTTGTAGACAGAGATCTCCACAAGTGGTAATCGTCGCAGCTGTTCATTTAAGGTTTGTCCTAGCATTACCATATAGTTGCCAGCTAGTAAAAATACAGTTACATAGGTTATACCCTACCAAATAACAGTTTGTTGCCTTGGACTTTCTAAACGTTGAAAGTATAATATATTGCTGTCAATGAATATCTCACAAAGTTAGAGAAATAATAGGAACATGCTGCTTTTGCTGCCTTTTGTCCATTTCCCTGCCTGGCCTGCCTCTAAGCAAAGAAATCGTCCACACACCGAATAGTTGCTGCTTTCGAAAAATTTCCATTATGCCCAAATGCACATCGCACCGTGTGATTCGCAAGGCATTTATTCTTATTAGGCAACATAAATGAACAAACTACTGTCCTGTAGGGCTTACGCTTTATCAAGACCATAAACGAGCAAAATACTGTCCTGTAGGGTTGACGCTTTATCAAGACCATAAATGAACAAAATACTGTCCTGTAGGGTTAACGCATTATCAAAGCCATAAATGAACAAAATACTGTCCTTTAGGGTTGACTCTTTATCAAGACCATAAATGAACAAAATACTGTCCTGTAGGGTTAACGCTTTATCAAGACCATAAATGAACAAAATACTGTCCTGTAGGGTTGACGCTTTATCAAGACCATAAATGAACAAAATACTGCCCTGTAGTGCTGACGCTTTATCAAGACCATAAATGAACAAAATAGGCCTACTGTCCTGTGTGGTTAAAGCTTTATCAAAGCCATAAATGAACAAAATACTGTCCTTTAGGGTTGACTCTTTATGAAGACCATAAATGAACAAAATTCTGTCCTGTAGTGCTGACGCTTTATCAAGACCAATCTATCAGTGTGACGCTTAAAGTAGAAAACTCTAAGACCCTGCTCCTAAAACAAAATCACACAGCACGTTTGCCGCGCGAACTTCCCCCTCGACCCTGGGTTGAAGTCTGTTGACAATAAAACACCTGAAATATTGGGATATTGGCCTCATGCCAGCCAGTCCGTATGTGTTGTGCTGATTCATGACGGTGTAACGTCCTATTTATTTCTCTGCAGATGTGCAGTTCCAAAAGCTGCCTTGCACACGCCGCTGGGTTTTGAGCTTGGAGAGGGGAAGGATAATTCTGCAATGGACTTTGAAAGAAGTAGGCCTACAGAATCCCTTATCACGTCTTGAGTTGGTATGTGGTACTGACCCCATATTTTCCCAGACCAAACGGCATTCGATGGATCGAGTTGTCAACATCACGCAGACCAGCTTAATCTCTCATTACATTTCTTGTCATCCATTTGCGGCTTCATTGCCCTGGGAGCCGAGATCAATTTAAAAAAAAATAACGACTCGACGGGGATTCGAACACCTATCCACTTGTCAGGCAAGCGTAGTAGCCACTGATCTATCACATAAATTAAGACTTAGTTTAAAACTCAGATCTTCGAGAGGATTGACCAGCCATTCTTTTTTTTTCATATCCTTTTTTACAGGACATCGCAGTGAACACCAGCATTTCTGCAACTGTGATATCTTGGCAAGTTTTACAATCAGTAGCTTGCCATTGCTTTCTGAACGCCCGACACCGATACCAACGCAACGCGGTCTGCTGCCAAATCATGCGCAGATGTTTCGAACGCGGGTATACGGGATTACGAACCGCGTCCATAGTAATACATTCGCCACGGAGGACGGCCACCAACCAATAAATTCTGCAAATTATCTGCTCAACACTGGGATCGACCTGTGCTTGTGATTCCCTTTGTGGCACACCACCTTCTTGGTGGATGCAGACGATCCCTTAACCTTAACTTGTATCTGGCTGACCCTATAGAAGCAGCCCATGTTGAACGGAACGTCTACTAAATTATAATTTTGCAAGCAGTCACGTATTTAGTGTGACGGTTCCTATGGTGAACCCAGCACCAGAGCTATCACTATCACATATCTTCTGTGTAATTTACATACAGTATTAGTATTACTGCTAGTGGAAACCTTCTTGTGTTTTGTGTATGTATTTGTGTGCTGATGAAGGCTAGTCGCTGCAATGTCATTGTATTGTTCGTAATTCTGTTCTGTAAAGCTGCATTACTATTTGTTATTTAATATTGTTTACATTTCCACAACTTTACCGCAGTCCCACTAATTTTATTTGTATTTCTGGCCCCGCCTTCCCTTCATGGCCGAAAGTTGTAGAGGGGACAAGGCTGTTCTGGTGGCTATTTGAAGTAGAAGGGAACTGTAAACACGAAGATATTTCTACTGTAAACGATTTCATCTCATTGAAATTACGAATTGTCAGCAAAGCCACACAATTCTAGATCTTTATGATAATAATATTAATATGATAACTAACTAACTAGTGTAAGAAATTACCCGGCAACGATTAATGAAAAACTAGCTCGACGTCACTCGCTAAATTTATTGACGTATTAATCATAATGTGCACTACCTTTTTACATCAAAACTTCGTAATTTTAAATGACGTTGTAAATGTTTCAGTTAGTCTTGCTAACATAGATAATATTTTATAATAGGGTACTTTTTTCTCTCCACTTGGTGGCCCGTGTCTGGAGCCTTCTCGCCGACTCTCGCGATACTTAGGTGTGGTAAAAAGTAGACCAAGATGGCGATCCTCTTGGTCGACGGAAGCGAAATGTAGCTTCATTATAATTTAGAATACTCGGTGGATTATTTTGTTTACGATGGCTGATATTGATGTTGACGTATCCAGACTTCCAGACGATGTACGAGAGCGCCTTGCGGAGCTTGATCTGGAATTGTCAGAAGGTAAATTACTTAGCCTAATGTCCCGTCCGGAAGAGCTGAACTTAATGACGAAAATCCAATATTTGCTTCCAGTGAGTCATTTGCAACCAATAACATTTTTTTTCAGTCAGCACTTAAATCAAGTAATTATTAACGTTGCACATTCTTGTTAGTAAATAAATTGAAACTAAATAACGAAGGCCCGAATCAAACGAAGATTGCATTCGATAAACATATTCATTCGTTGTTTGTAAATAGTTACAGTAAATTGTTCCATTGTTCATTGTTCTGCAGTAAAGAGTGGACTAACGACTAACTTCTACAAAAGACAGCAGTTAGGAGATAGAAGTAGTGAATGTGCTTTATGTTGCAAATAATTTTTATCTTAATGAGAGAAATTGCTTATAAATAACACGCAATTACATAATTCTATAAATAAATGTGTCCTTTTAAATTGTAATGTATAAAACTATATGTGGTATTTAATTTTATTTGTAATTAGACTTCCAGATATTGGTAAAAATTCAAAGATTTGTTAATTATAATGATAGTGAATGTGCAGATTACAAATTATCTACACATGAAATCAATTTTTGATTTATTAATGTAGTGAATATGCAGATTATGTACAAATAAAACCCATTGTTAAAAGATAAAGCACAGCATAGCTTACTACAGAAGATAGTATACCACTGTTCACTGTATATTATTACCCTCTTTTGCAAATGCAACATTTATTTTTCTTGAACAATGATCATTGTGAAACATGACTCACTTGTGCACTTTTAATGAGTACTGACGTATTACATAACTCTTTGCATAGTTTGGCCTGGGCTTTTCCACATTTTAAAACTTGTGCTCATCATATTTTATTATGCATATCATTTCTAGAATATGATTTGTGTTCAACATAAGATTTTCTATTCTTAAACACAACATAATAAATTTGGTCATTTAGGTTTCTTGGAAACATAATCTGATGCTTTAACTTAGGGTTTCAGACACTCCACCCCACTTTAAGTGCACATTCCAGTGTGAAACATAACAAATGGGAAGATTACACATGCAGGATTGAGTGTGTATTGTGAATGTCAGTTTCGATTGTTATCTCTATTTGGAAACTGGAAGTGGTTTTTCTACATTGCCTTGATATATTCGCCCTTCTTTCACTTATGCAGGAAAGTCCTGATTGTTACACACAATTCTTAGAAGTCCTTTATGAGTGTTAACCCTCTCTGTAGTTACAGTGGTTATACAGGGGGCTAAGTGGTCTCGAGGTATGGTGTCCACCTCGAGTGCTGGAGGTCCCAGGTTCAAGCCCAGATGAGGGCCAGGATTTTTTCATGTGGACTTCTAGTAATAAAATTTCCCCTGGTTCCAGGTTCAAGCCCAGATGAGGGCCGGGATTTTTTCATGTGGACTTCTAGTAATAAAATTTCTTCTGGTCTCTGGTTAGTGAGATCAGATGCATATATGTATTGTTGCACACATAAAAAATCCCTTGACAGTTGGAAATCGAAAAAGAGTAGCCTAACGGTGCTGCCTGGGCAAAATTTTGAGTTAAAAGTCTACCCAAAGTATTTCAGGATCCTCGGTGGTGCTATGGAGTTCGTGCACTGAGCTGAGATTCTCCAGACTCAGGCTTGAGTTAGGAGTAGAACGGAGCACTTATGGGTTACACCCAGTGTGCCGTGATGTTGATCCATCAACTAAACTAAACTAAACAGTTGTTAGTGCACTGACCTATCAGCATTGAGCTGTGGTTCAGTCCCCTAGTAAAGGAATATATAAAACAAAGAAATAAGTATAATGAAATCCTGCGGGCAAACAATACAATCAACACATGTACATACTAGACAGTGCTCATAGACCATGTAAACAGAATAATTAACGTGGAAGTTTTTCTAGTAAAGAATGATATTTTTATAAGCCAAGATGACTCAACCCAGTCAACCTAGTGCCGCACAATGAGTTCTTATGGGAATGAAAGCCATCTAGAAAGAAAGTTAGTCACCCCGCGTCATGGTTTTACGATCTAGAATATCTGAAGTCCTATTACTTTCCACTTCTACAGCTGCATCAGTGATTGGAATTGTTTTGATCCTTTACACTCCCTATGTAGAGCCCTCTTTGCCCCGCCACTGTCTTATTAGTCTGGAGGTGGTTGTCATGTGCTTCCCCACATTCCTTAGCAGCAACTGTGCTTCTGATGTTAGTTGATGTATTTTCCATGGAAGACTTTGTGTTGGCTTCTAACAGCGGCATTATGCACAGTGTACCTGTGTGGGCTGTTGGCTTGTTGAGACTCCTGTCTATTCCATTATTCACATAGGGCAGTGAGGAGCATTTTGTATGATTTTGACTGGCACAGGAACAGAGCATAATGGCGACGACCCTTTGCCATGAAGTTGGAACCGCGACTAATGACTAATATAGTACAGAGTTATTACGTCTTCTGCCTTTTATTTCTCAGTGGAGCATAGGCCGCCCAGTAAACTATTGCCAGGCCCTTTGTAGTCTTGGTTTTGATTGGTAGGATTTGTAACTAAAGTTATCAATAACATGAGGAAGACAGTCTCATGCCAAACCGCCATATTTTAATATCTCTATTTGCTTCCCCATCATTGTCTACATTGTTTCCTAAATATATGTATGATTCCATCTCTTAAAGTGAGGTTTCATTGGGCTATCATTTGCGTATTTTCATTATTTTTCTTTTTCTCCGATGCATTGTTAGATGGGTGTATCAGACGCGGGACATCTTGCTTATGATCGAGAGGTTTTCTGGAAGGTTGTTATGGGAGCTAGGTTCTGCAAAGGACATGCTTCTGAATGAATGAATTGTTAGACTTAATTGTTGTGACCTCCCATCACATGCGTTTAATTTATCTTACTTGTAATTTCGTGGTTGGGACAGGAGGGCAGTATCATGAAGTCCAGATCTACAAGCTGCTCTGTCAGTCTATTTAATTCCATTTACTGATGGTAGTTATTATTGTTTTCATAATCGCGTCTACAGTCAGAGTAATGATGGTGACCAAATGCAGGCCTTCTTACTCCAGTTATTATTTCAAACATAACTGTTAGTTTTCCTCACGAACAACCCTGCATTTCATATAATTATATATTCCCTTTATTAAGTTGATGATTTTTTATCGGATACTGAAGTGCCTCATCAATTTTCCTGTCAATGTTATCAAAGACCTTTTCATATTCCACAAATCAAATATAAAGTGGTGAATTCATTTCAATCTCATCTTATCTCATCATGTTCCTCTTGTACCTTGCGGTGTCGAGGTGAAGTATAAACATCGTGAGAGTGCCCGATTATGGGCTTCATATATCGATATTCCCATGGACTCTGCTATTCCCTCCATCCAACGGTTATGTGGTCGGCCTCTTCCTCTGTTTCCATCTGGTCTGTACATCATTGCTTGTTGTGGTATGCTGTTGATTGGTAACCTACTTGCATGGACAAACCATTTGACTTGCTGCTTTCTAATAAAATCTAACCCCCACTTTAGTCCTGATTTCTTCATTTCTGATCTTATCTCTTCTTGATATGTTGAGTATTCTTCTCAGGAATCTCATTTCTGTTGTTGTGATTTTTCTTTTCTCTTTTTCTGTCATTGTCCAGGTTTGGCATTGGTAGCATAGAGTTGGTAGGAAGATTGTGTTGTAAAGTGCTTTCTTAGTAGTTATTGATACATGTTTGTTCTTTAGTATTGGTGCCATTTGTCCAATGAGTTGGTTTGCCTTATTGCACCTATTTTCGATCTCGTCTTCTGATCTGCCATTTGATGATATTATACTTCCTAGGTACTTGAAACTCTTTACTTGTTTCAAGGGATGCTCGTTTAGGTGAATTGTTGTTGTTTGTTCTTCTTTAGTTATAGTCATTACCTCTGTTTTGCTTGTGCTAATTTTCATGTTATGTTCCCTACACATTTCGTTTAGACTATTCATGTGGTCTTGTAATTCAGCTTCTGATTTTGCTATTAGTGCTTGGTCGCCCACAAACAGGAGTTCATTTCAATGCTGTGCTCTATTGTCACATGTGATGTGGCTATCTGGTTAGTGCAGGATCTGTATGGTCTAAAGCTTGCCTGTTCATCTTTTAGTTAGTTTGTCAATGGTATTTCTGAATCTCAGCAGAATAATCCTGCTTATATTTTCACAGAAACTGAAAGTAACATTATTCTGTTGTGTAGAACTTACTGCCTTCCCACCTTGTTGCTGCTTTTCTCTGCTTCTTTAGATAACACTAGGGCCATTCTTTCACAGTGAAGGGTATTTTCCTCAGTATGCCTGAGAACAGTACTGTTTCACCTGTGTTTAGAAGCTTGTTTTTGCCTGCTCTATTCCATCTTGTTTCATATAATCCAAAAATACTAATTTTATAATATTTCAACATCCTCTACCATTTGTGCTATATTTCTCAATTCATGTGTAGTTCTAACATTGCATATGTGCCAATTCTTGAGATTTTCCATGGGGAAAGGAGACTAGCCCTGCAGACACTTTACGGTTTCTCTGTATTGTGTCAACTTCTTCTATTCGAAGAGCTCCTTTTTATCTTGGTTGGATGATTTCTTTTTCTTGCCTTTTTTAAAGACTTGTTCATAGTTGGTTTAATTTTGCAGCTAAAGTATAAACACAAAAAAAAGTCGCTTAAAAGTCGACAGGGTCCACTTCATTGCACCAGGTTATTATCCCATATGGCTCAGTCTCTTTCCACAGCGTGGAAAGAGTCACACAAAGCATGAACTCCATATCTCAAGCGACGACTCCCAGAAGTCTCCAAAAACATGCACTCGTGAACTGAAGGACGCGGCTCAGAATCGAACCCACAACCTTCGGAGCCCGAGTCAGACTTGACTACTTCGCCACAGAGACTCCCAAGCTAAAGTATTCTTTGGGATAGGGTAGCCAGCCTGATGAAATGCATGATAGTTATAGTGTTACTGCATTTTGTTTCCCTTAATGGCACTAACAACCATCTATACTTCACAGCAAGGAATCAGAATGTGAGTTTGTGGCTGCGTTGTAAATTAAATTTTGCAGAATAAAGTAGAGCATTCAGCAATACAACTTCCAGTTTGAGAATAGACATGGAAATAATTCTTAGGTGAAAGCAACAGTACTGTCTGACTTTCATTCAATGCCTTGGAAGATAAAACTCAGACAGCTTTGCAGGTATGGTGGTCATCCATTCAGCTACTGTATCTTCATGAACTTTGTTCACCTGTAGACCTGATCTGTTAAGATTCCACATTAAAGAGAATGGTGATAATTTAGGGTTTCATATTGCCTCTAGTAGGTACCTCCCATATGGATAAGGGATCACAACCACAGTCTGTCCATGACAGCTAGCATGAATCAATAAGTACAGACGGATATAATCAAAACTTAAAAAATCAACTGTGAAGACATATGTTCTAATATAACCAGCATGCTGTGAGAATAGAATGAACTGTTCAAGTGATCCTGGGATGCACCGGAAGCGTGTATGAGATACATCCTAGCTTGACCAATGATTGCAGACAGGCTGAAAGTGCTGCAGACTAAGCCATATCTCTGTGTGGCCGCAGACACGGAATATCCCCTTTATGAAGCACTGAACACAGATAAGGGCCACAGGCTGATAAAAGGAAGGCAGAAGACACAATGAGAGAAGTGTGTATGCTTAAGAACATTGGGAGAGGAGTAGAGCTGGATCAGAATGCTAGAGGAAAAAGAGATTTGTGCAGGGTCATTGCATTGGACCAGGAGTGCAGGGATTGGCTGGAAGGCTGCGCTGTATAGGGGTGCAACAATTGATTCACAATAATTTGTTCCTAGGTGATGTAATATCTACATGGATGGCTCTGGGTTAAGAGGCACAAGAAGTGCAAGGTGGTTGGTGTGGGGGGTCATGGCAAAGATTAATGGATGGTTTTTAGTGCAGGAGAGCCTGATATATGATACCACAATATCTCGTCTGAGAATGGAGGTGGAGGGAGTCACAGTGGTGGTCTGCTGGCTGGAGGACAAACAGTACATAATGTGATTGTAATGGATTCACAGAGCATTCTGAGAAAGGTGAAGATAGGCATGCTTTGGTCAGAGGGGTACAATTCATTAAAAAAGGTTAAGGAGCACCTGTTGGACCTTTTGTTGGACAAGTTGGTATGGTTGGAAATGAGCAGGCAGAGAAGATTGGTTGGGTCTGCACCTAGGGTGGTCATTTGTACACAGTAATGCAGTGTGGACAGAACTCTTTGGGATCATATGTGTAGTGTGAAAAAAAAAGATAAATCATCACAGCCTAAAGATACTGGTGCAGCAGGGAGTGACCAGAGGATCTAGCTGACACTCAGTACTTTGATGAGAGGCCAGACAAACACATAATCATACTGCAGCTGGTACTATTAGTATTGGGTCTCTTTGCTGGCTCTGGAAGATGACGGAGCACATAATGGGAACATTGATAGTGCTGTGTTGTTTGTTTGTTAACTCAACTCATCGCATCTGGAAGATGACGGAGCACATAATGGGAACATTGATAGTGCTGTGTTGTTTATTTGTTTGTTAACTCAACTCATCTCATCTGGAAGATGATGGAGCACATAATGGGAACATTAATAGTGCTGTGTTGTTTGTTTGTTAACTCAACTCATCGCATCTGGAAGAGTCTGAGCACTAAAGTTTGTCCCGAGAGTTGTGATATTTCTACCTACCAGTACAGAATTTATGTTGAGCTGTTACCGAGAGTAAAATATGTGTAAATTGATAGAAATGACTGTTTAGTTCATACGGTTCAAACTGGGAGATCACGGGTTTAATAGCTATCTGTTGATGTAAGTAGCCTGCCATATTCTGCCATATCAAGATTTGCCATTTAGTGCATGCAAACTATGATGTGTACACATCGTTTTTGAATGCAGTTTGAGTCAAAGCAGGCTGCAGGCTGAATATATACATATCTGCAGTTTCCTTTACTATACACCTTTTTGCACTTGCCCTCGTTAATGAACAATGGAAGAAGTTTCTCTTTTGTTGGTTCATTGAAATATATGTCATATATGGTCATACATTGACTTTAGTATTCATCCCTGTTTCCGTTTCTATTATCTACTGTGGATGCTTTTGTTGTTTTGTTTGATTATTGTTTGGGAATCCATTAGAAAACTTAGTTTTAACTATGAAGTATGGTTCATTGGCTTTAACTTCACCTGAGCCGTGAAAAGGGCTTGCATTTGTCAGAGTGAGGTTGGTATAGTCTTTCTTCCCCTAACCTGGTACAAAATTACTATATCCATGGGGATTGGTGCAAGATCGGTACTGTAACTTCACATCTGCAGAGCAGCATGTTAAGATATAACCAGGTCGGGATTTAGCACAGCACATACAAATTGACTGTGATTAGGCCTAGGTAGGTAAAGTTTCTACCATAAGTATGTCATTATCAACAAATTCTCCCACCCAGTGTTCAGTGGGAAGAAATTGATGCTTTGAAAACTAGCATGTCATGTCTTTACCATCAAGGCTATAGCAGTAGTTCCATTGAAGTTCTTACTATTTGAAGACTGCTGGCATTCGTGTAGATGTTGCCATATCTGATGCCATTTTTGAAGCACATAGACTGAGAATTAGACAGCAGAGCCTGAGATTGCCATGTGAGGACTGCAGTATATACTTCTGTCTACATTATTCTGTTAATGGTCATTGTCAGTTTGTTTGATGATCTGCACTACTTTCTGCACCCCTTAACAAGGGTGTTGGTGACTAAATTCTTTCAGTTCTAAACAGTCCATGATGTGTGATTTTTCTTATAACTGAGATTACCAACCATCACTTAATGTGTTGTGCTTTCGTTGTACTTTTTACACGTGGCCCAGAGCTTACTAAAGCATTCTGACATCTCCAGTGGCCACATAGCTTGTGTATCATCTTTGAAGACCATGTGCTTGTAGGTGTTCATAGTTGTTGCTCTTTAGCATCAGCTGTGAAAGTTCCTGGGACTGAAACAGTTAATGGACATTTTCTGGACTCTTACATGTGTTCATCATCATTATGTGCTCTGCCAGTCTCAGTCCTTGGTGTTCCAGATGAATGTTATTGATGATTTTCCTCATGCCACTTTCATACTCCATCCAGCATCATTTCTCTTTGTCTCTGCCTCTTCAACTGTTGATTTTTCCAGTCAGAATGTTTTAAATGCCTTTCTTCTCTTGATGTGATCAGAGAACATTGTTTTTCTCTTTCTTATCAATCAATCAGGTGCCACCTCCACAATACAGATTGGCTGCAGTGGATCTCCAACACTGACTGTCTCTCACCTTGGTTATATACTTTGTCAGACTGCTGTTCATCTAACTCTTGATGTTATCTTCCCACTGTATCATTGTCTACCTCTTGCTTGCATGCCTTCAACCTTACCTTCCAGAATGGTTTTTATATTTCTCCTTCTTATAGTTTGTGTAATGTTCCACTTTCGTTAGCTTTTCTAGGTACTGGTTGTTAGTTACTCCGGCAGTCCGTGATATTAAAAGGTAATCCCTTGCCGTGTACTGGTAAAGGTGTGAAATTATTAGCTTTCACATAGACTAGTACTTGACATGTACTAGTACTTCACATAAACTGATACTTTACATATACTTTACTTCACACATACTAGTTAAAAGGTAGTTGCATATCCTTTACAGGATGTAGCGATCAACTCCAGCATTTGTTAGCTAGCTGTTTGTGATTCTTGGGCAAGTTTTACGTTCAGTAGTTTGCCATTGCTTTCTGAACGACCGGCACTCATACCATTATATAGAAATCAATGCATGGTGGTCTGCTTCCAATTCGCTCGGTATTTGGATCACAGTTCCCTTCCCCACTGCCTTTTCTTAACAAAGACACCACTGGTATTTGGGTCAAACAGAGAACTGAATGTAGTCATTAAAAAAAACGTGCCTTAGCTGTTGACCCGGAATTGAACCCTGACTGCTGAGTACATAAGCCAGAACTTTACACTCTCACTTTAATCTTTCACCATTCTGTATTCTCACTCTCTTAGAGAGAGGAGAGAGAGAGAGAGGAGAGAGAGAGAGAGAGAGAGAGAGAGAGAGAGAGAGAGAGAGAGAGAGAGAGAGAGAGAGAGACACACATCACAATAGTATTACTTTTTTTCTGGATTGTATCACAATTCTGAACCTGTTGTTAACATTTCAAGTGTACAGTTCACTTAAATTGGGGTATCAGTCTCAGTCTTGTAATTTATCTATATCACTTCATTTACAATGCATTGTGGTAATTCGTATTTTGAACCAGACAGCATGGGTATTTTTAGGAGGTATTTAATCACATTTGGGATAATCTGATGGTTCAAGAGGAGAGGACATTCCAGCAATTGCCATTGTTGTCATTGCTGCCTGATAAGCTTGCATGAGAGGGACAGAAAACACTGCATTATTTTACATTTGTATACAGCGGTTAAGTTAATGGAGTTTTTGAAGCACACCTGGCACAAGCCAGAGGAAATGCCTTAAAGAGTACAGCCATGGTGCATGTCTACAACCTTGCATGCTAGAGGAAGAGTACAGCCATGGAGCATGTCTACAACCTTGCATGCTAGAGGAAGAGTACAGCCATGGAGCATGTCTACAGCCTTGCATGCTAGAGGAAGAGTACAGCCATGGAGCATGTCTACAGCCTTGCATGCTAGAGGAAGATAGTACAACCATGGAGCATGTCTACAGCCTTGCATGCTAGAGGAAGATAGTACAACCATGGAGCATGTCTACAACCTTGCATGCTAGAGGAAGAGTACAGCCATGGAGCATGTCTACAACCTTGCATGCTAGAGGAAGAGTACAGCCATGGAGCATGTCTACAACCTTGCATGCTAGAGGAAGATAGTACAGCCATGGTGCATGTCTACAGCCTTGCATGCTAGAGGAAGATAGTACAACCATGGTGCATGTCTACAACCTTGCATGCTAGAGGAAGAGTACAACCATGGAGCATGTCTACAGCCTTGCATGCTAGAGGAAGAGTACAGCCATGGAGCATGTCTACAACCTTGCATGCTAGAGGAAGATAGTACAACCATGGAGCATGTCTACAGCCTTGCATGCTAGAGGAAGATAATACAACCATGGAGCATGTCTACAACCTTGCATGCTAGAGGAAGATAGTACAACCATGGAGCATGTCTACAGCCTTGCATGCTAGAGGAAGAGTACAGCCATGGAGCATGTCTACAGCCTTGCATGCTAGAGGAAGAGTACAGCCATGGAGCATGTCTACAACCTTGCATGCTAGAGGAAGAGTACAGCCATGGAGCATGTCTACAGCCTTGCATGCTAGAGGAAGAGTACAGCCATGGAGCATGTCTACAGCCTTGCATGCTAGAGGAAGAGTACAGCCATGGAGCATGTCTACAGCCTTGCATGCTAGAGGAAGAGTACAGCCATGGAGCATGTCTACAGCCTTGCATGCTAGAGGAAGAGTACAGCCATGGAGCATGTCTACAGCCTTGCATGCTAGAGGAAGAGAGTACAGCCTTGGTGCATGTCTACAGCCTTGCATGCTAGAGGAAGAGTACAACCATGGAGCATGTCTACAGCCTTGCATGCTAGAGGAAGATAGTACAGCCATGGAGCATGTCTACAGCCTTGCATGCTAGAGGAAGAGAGTACAGCCATGGAGCAAGTCTACAGCCTTGCATGCTAGAGGAAGATAGTACAACCATGGAGCATGTCTACAGCCTTGCATGCTAGAGGAAGAGTACAGCCATGGAGCATGTCTACAACCTTGCATGCTAGAGGAAGAGTACAGCCATGGAGCATGTCTACAGCCTTGCATGCTAGAGGAAGATAGTACAACCATGGAGCATGTCTACAGCCTTGCATGCTAGAGGAAGATAGTACAACCATGGAGCATGTCTACAGCCTTGCATGCTAGAGGAAGATAGTACAGCCATGGAGCATGTCTACAGCCTTGCATGCTAGAGGAAGATAGTACAACCATGGAGCATGTCTACAGCCTTGCATGCTAGAGGAAGATAGTACAGCCATGGAGCATGTCTACAGCCTTGCATGCTAGAGGAAGATAGTACAACCATGGAGCATGTCTACAGTCTTGCATGCTAGAGGAAGATAGTACAACCATGGAGCATGTCTACAGTCTTGCATGCTAGAGGAAGATAGTACAGCCATGGAGCATGTCTACAGTCTTGCATGCTAGAAGAAGACATTTGCTGCAAGAGACTAAGATATATAGGTTTGCTCGGAGTGCAGATATATTGGTTCTGCAAACAGTATTATTTCACCCTTTTGCTGTTTGTTTTGTTAGCCATAACTGCTGAGGTATAGTTTGTGATAAGTTGTCTTTGGTCTTTCAAAACAGTTAGATTACTCATCTTTGCCGCCCAAATCATTTTCAGTTTTTGGCTTACGTCTTTAAAACCACATTGTTTGTGATTCTAAGGAATGTTTTGTTTGTTTACTATTTGTCCAGGATTCACAGTCATTTGTTAACATTTTATTTGTAATATAATTTTTTCCAAACCAGAACCCTCAAATGGGCCTGTGATCTGGTAGCACAATCACGTTTTGTAGGCACACATGCTCGGAGATAGGTGACTAATCTTCCCCTCACTTTCGCAGGCATCCGAATGAACTCATGGCATTATCAGCACAGTTAGCTATAAACTTCGCCTGCTGTATATTAACATTGGTCCTCTGTGGCGGAATTTTGTGTTGGCGTTCTGGCAGCGGCCTTATGCATTGTATGCTTTTTTGTTGAGACTCCTGTCTGTTTCACTTTTCACATGGGGCAGTGAGGAGCATTTTGTGTGATATTCACTGACACAGGAACGGAGCATTATGGGGACGACCCTTTGCCGTGAAGTTGGAACCGCGGCTAACTAACATAGTTCTCCGTTACAAGCACGAATTCTTATTGTATTTGTTTCCTACATTGCTGGTGATGGTTAAAATGACCATGTGTTTATATGCATCCATTGTCGAGGAACAATTACAATTACCATAGGCTGTAGGTATTATGCCTTTTTGAAGCACAGTATAACAAACTATCGTCTGTCAAGACGGCAAGGTGCCGGTGCAATGTTTCCTACATTAGAATATCACATCTAAGACTCGTACTCGGCTTTTTAACCGATTCATTGCCATGGGATGATAAATCGTCTTATTCGAAATTCCCGTAACTGTCATGGGCTTATATTTCAAACTATAGTTAAATTATCAATACAGTAGTTCTTCCTATGCAACCCCCTTTAATTTGATGTATAATACAACATGTCTGCTACCGCATTAACAACTTTTAGGTCATAACTGTAACACCTTCACATTTTCCGCAATCCATTTTTATTTGGTCCAAACCCAGTTTTTGTTTGGCACCGAATCTGTTAAAGTTGTGCGATCTCTTCTTTGTTGGTGTTCAGCATACTCCTGTTGTGTCTTGTGGTCTTGTGATGTTCATGTTGACATCACAGTTCATGTGAAATGTGGCCAAACAAGAAGTTATTTGTGTAGCCTTTACAGGACCTCTTTGCA
>JACEFZ010009928.1:82500-100184 GCA_014155875.1 Cepaea nemoralis
CGGGCGATTAAGAATTAGATAGCATTTGCGTTGATTTCGATTATATGAGGCGTCAGCCGTTCAGAAAGAAATAGAAAACTCATCATCATCATGTGCCATGCCGATAAGCGTGGGCGTTCATGCTTCACCATCTCACACGATCCCCAGAGTCGTGGATCAGCTCCGTGTTGTTGTCTCGACCATGCAACATGGCCAAGCCATCCAGATATTCACTTCTATGCCTTCCCCTTGTTTCCCCCCCCCCCCACTCCCCCCCCCCCAAATAAAAAATAAATAAATTAGTATTGCTAGTTTTCACCTCCAACTTATTTCTTCTCATAACGTGTCCAAAAATGTTGACTTAATTTCTCTGATCAGTATATAGTTTTAATTTGTTTCTTGTAGGACTTACTCATTGGTTTTTCTGTCTGTCCATGGTATTCTTTGCATTTTTTCCCAGGAACCACATTTCCTTAGCCAATGTATGTTTTTGAATCTCAAACTACTGAACGTAAAATTTCCCGTTAAATCGCAAACAGCCAGTAAATGCCGAGGTTGATTGCAACGTCATGTAAAGGACACACAACTAAATTTTAAAAAGTATCCTATAGCAATATCTCATTAGGTTTATTTGTTTGTATTCCGTTGGCGTTTCCTCAACTTACATTTATGTGGATATGAACCCTTTAGCAACTTATGTGTGTGTTTTTGCCACGGATTGTCGGGGTTTGCTCTTTTCGAATGTTTCACGGTGTTTGCAGTAATTTCTACATCATCATAGTGTTAGTGGCCGAAGGGTTAAAGTGCTGGATGTCACACATATGAGATGTGGGTTCGATTTCCTCTTCTTCGATCCTCTGTCGAGCTGAGGTTGTCACACATAGTTACACACCTCAGAGGGAAGAGTGTCCGACTTCAGCATACACATGTGTCAGGTGTGCTTCCTCTAGACAGCTTCTATCCAAGCTAACAGGCACTATCTATCCGTGGCTAGGCTTTATTTTCAAATAACTTTGCCAGGACGGCGACATTACGGCCTGCTCTTTGTGATTTCAAACTGCCTTGGGAATCCTTTACGTGCCCAACATGCACATGAAACCTCCTATTTTTCGCCCTTATCGGAGCAGGCCGGGTATCTGATCTCACTACCTAAGAGATGAGGGTGGTCGTGTAATATCGTTAGATACCTATGGTTCTAGGGAAACTAAATTCGAACTCAGTACTTTATGAGCCTCAGGAGAACACTGTAATATCCCAGCCACTGCTAGCCCCACTTGCGGGGTCTAATTTCCGGACAGACGGGGATTTTTAGCAGTGGAAGGTTCAATCAAACTCCTTCTGTGATCACTGCATGGCGACAACGTGTGCGAGCGACTTTTATTATCCTACCCTCGGCAGATATTAGTTCTACAACAAAGTACCACAATTATGTTTGTCGCACGTCCTTTGCAGAACGGCGCAAATAACTCCAGCATTTATTGGCTGTTTGTGATCTTCTAAGTAAGTTTACTTTAAGTAGTTTGTCATTGTTTTCTGAACAGCCGACGTCTATAGCATTGTAACAATCAGCGCAAAGCGATCTGATCTGATCATGACATGGAAGACATAGATTGAGAAAAATCGAACAAAGGCGAGGAAAAGAATGGTTGTGAAAATCAGTGCTAAGCAATCTGCGCCCAAATCCCCTGCGGCTGACTTCGAGCCGTTGATGTTGGAATTGTGAAACAAAACTATGTAACGTCCACGAAAGCTCAAGCAAAGAACAGGACTTCTTTCTCATGATAAAAACAGTATAAAACCACTTTGATAGATACTGCAGTTGACGCCACTGAGACTGGTTAAACGTGGTGGAAAGTTTTTTTTCTTCTTTCCCTTCTGGAAACCAGAACCAGTACTGCAGTTGCTGTGTGAAGTTGGAGTGTGAAGTTGGGGTGTGAAGTGTTTTTTTTGTTTTTTTTAAATGTTTCGTATCCCTTGCAGAACGTTGCAGTCAACACCATCATCTATCAGCTGCTGTTGATGTACTAGGCCAGTTTTACGTTCAGTAGTTTGCCATTGCTTTCTGAACGACCGGCTCCCATACCAACACGTTGTAACACAACGCGACACGGTCTGCTGCATAAATCGGTCGCGTCTGCGTTTAAAACGCCTGGTAAGCGGCTCACAAACCGCATTCGCAAGCCCTTGGCCACGGAGACTGACTGTGAAGTGTTAAACCTTCACATATTCTATGCAACTGCAGAATGAAGTAGGGAATGCTCCGTGGCGAAATGGTCAAGCCGTCGGCCTCGCGCTCCGCAGGTTGTCGGTTCGATTCCGGGCTACGTCTTTCGGTTCACGAGTGTTATTTTCTCAGGGACTCATGAGGGTCGTCGCTGGAGCTACGGAGTTCGCGCTTTGTGCGACGCTTTCGGCTTTCTTTACTGCGGAAAGAGACCTAGCCATAGTGGGATAAAACCTGGTGCAAATGAGGTCGATCCTCTCGACCGTTAAGACATGTGTCGTAGTATAGTGTTGAGGAAGTTAATGGCCAACACAGCGGCGCACTTTTTTTAGTGTTCGTTGAGTTATTGACAAAGTAATGGCACATCTTTTGTGTTTATTGATTTACTGAAATATATAACGGCACTTATTTTAGAGCGTGAAACGAGTTACTGGCGTACATAACGGCATAATATAGTGCCGAGAGTGCCACTGTAGGTAACGGCGTAATTTAATTCCAGAAAGCTGTTACCTTACTTAAAGATAGGTTTGAGTGCTGAGAAAACTACCTTCGTATACAGAAAAGTAGGATTTAGTGTCGAGAAAACTACTATATGTGTATATGGGAAAAATAGAATTTAATATTGAGAAAGCTGCTGAAGTACGCAAAAGTTGAATTAATGGTGAGAAAGCTACTGACTTACTAAAATGTAGAATTAATGTTGAGAAAGCTATTGGCGTACGGAAAAATGGAATTTAAAGCTGTCAGGGTTATTGGCGTACGAAAAAGTAGAATTTAATGTTGAAGAAACTACTGGCCAGAGAAAAAGGTACCGGCTTGTGTCTTGGCAAAATTTAGTATTGAGAAAGCTGCTGGATTGTACCAGAACATAATTGAGTGTCTTGAAAGCTATTGACGAACATTAATGTAGCATTTTGTGTTGAGAACGCTATTGGCGTAGTAGTTTTCTGAACACTAAATTCTATCTTTGAGTGACACAACTGAGGGATGGGAAAACTGTTGACTTTCTTTAGGGCAGAATACATTGTTGAGGTAAACTACTGGCGTACATACAGGTAGAACTGAGTGTTGAGAAAGCTACTGGCTCGTGTTACCTACCTACATTTTCGCTAGTAAAGCCTTGTTCGCTAGTAAAGCCTTGGTCTGTTCATTGACACAAGTACATTGATGGATGCCTTGATTATTTTGAGGCAGCTCCGTCAGTTTGTATGAGAGAAAACGCAGGCGGGTGTGTAGCGAGAAGTCGGATTTCCCTCCATCCCACAGGCTTCGTCATCGTGTAAAGAGTAGAAATCGATTGTTTATGTTGAGGCTGTAGAACCGTCGTGGTAACGCCGATTTGGGAACGGCAGTTAGTGGGTCTCGCGTCTTGACAGTATTGTTGGCATGTGGACGGTTGATCAACATAGACATGGCGAGAACGATAATGATTGTGTAGGTAAGGGGTTTTTGAAGAAAGTGTAACCGGCATGTGAGAGAGATAGGTCGGTGGAAAGAGAGAGAGAGAGATAGATAGATAGATAGATAGATAGAGATAGATAGATAGATAGATAGATAGATATATAGATAGATAGATAGATAGATAGATAGATAGATAGATAGAGATAGATAGAGATAGCTAGCTAGATAGATAGATAGATAGATAGATAGATAGATAGAGAGAGGGAGAGAGAAAGAGAGAGAGAGATGGTGACGTACACGCGAGAGAGGGGGAATACACATTATATATGACAAGACGGAAGTGGTGTACCTCATGAGCGTTATTTTTGTAAGGGAACAAAGCGATAGATATATGTAGACAGACGAACAGAAGAATAGACGAACGGACAGACAGATCGATTGATGGATCGATCTGTCGATGGTTGGATGGGTGGGTTTATTGTGTAGGTATGTGATTAGATTCGATCAGACCCCTTTCCAACAGATTACATTAGATAGGCACGCACACACTCACACATATAAGTACACACACATGCACGCATACACACATACGTACACTCACACACATGCAGACACGCACACCGAGTAGGAGGGGAGAGAGAGAGAGAGAGAGAGAGAGAGAGAGAGAGAGAGAGAGAGAGAGAGAGAGAGAGAGAGAGAGTAACCCCAAGCTTCTAAACACATTCTCTTCTTTTCATCACACGCTGGACGGAGACTTGTGAGTAATCTTTACAAAGACAATAAGGTAAACACAATAATTACCATGTGACACGGTGGCCCATATTCCATTCCCACACTATTTCTCCGTACCCCTTCTGTCTCCTTCTCCGTGTCTGCCTCAGAGGAAGACATGATCTCACAGATTAAGCCCACGTTGAGTATGGGTCAGGGGAGGAATAGAGGACAGCGTTTTGTAGTTTGTGGACAAGTGCAAGAAAAGACCAGCGTGATATTGATGACCACCCCACCCTGCCATTTGTCTTTAACATTTGTGCTTAGCATCATATGTTCAGAATGCTCTATGGCGCGTGAAAGGCTTCTTTATTTTTCTCACAACTAAAGGATCCTTGTCCACACCATAAGGATTATTGTGTATATGGTGCTGGCCCCATGAACAAGTCCTTCAAGAAACAAATGGAGATCGTAAACTGATTAGAGACATTAGACGTAGACAGTCACAATTATTTGGGCATGTTATGAGAAGAAATGATTTGGAGAATTTGGTGACAACTGGTAAGATCGAGGGGAACAGACCAAGGGGAAGACCTAGAAGCAAGTGCCTGGATGGCTTGGCCTTGTGGCATGGTGAGACAGAAACACGGAGCTGATCCACGACTCTGGTGATCGAGTGAGATGGCAGAACATGACCGCTCACTCTTATCGGCATGGCACATGATGGATGGATGGATGGTGCTGGCCCCACATGTGTATATGCCAATTGGCACATGTGTATATGCCAATTGGCACTCGATGAGTGAAGTGGTAAATTCAAACCGACCTCTTTACTTCCCAGGACACCAGCAAGCGTGCTAACCATCGCATCATCCCTGCTCCTTTATTTTTGGTCTTCATCTCTAAAAGGGAGAAATCTCAGAGCGTTATAACACAATAGGGGTCGCAGACGTCATTAAAAAGCCACACTTATCAGCAATAATATTGAGAAAGCATCCCCAAGGGGAATTATGTACCGGATTAAAAAACCAGCCACGTAGGAATAAAGCGTTATGGAGTTAGCATTAGGAAAGTGAGTAGTCTCATTGCCTCGAACACTATCTCCGTATTGACTGTATGCAGCCTTAATAACAATACTAATACACTTATTTACAAATGACGGATTTACTTAAGCTTCATGAATGTACACTACACTTTGTATGTAAGAACACATTTGAAAAATGAAGTACATGATGTCATCAAAATATGTGCTCCACAGTCCATCGTGAAGCATTATGTAGCGAATGGCTGTGGTCTGCTGCAGTGATTCTTTGAACTCCAAACAGAATGGTGTTATCAACGGAAGAAAGCATTTTTTTTTGGTGGTCCGATTTGTTCTACATTCACAGTGTAGTGATACTACAAACACCCTGTATATATTTTATGTGGTTGTACCAGTGTCTGTTTAATGTTTGTGTGCTGACAAAGGCTCTGGTGTCAATGTTCATTTGCCACTTGAGATTGTGTTCATGTAAAGCTTACCAAACCCACTACCCGTTTTCGTCGCTTTACTCGTCTGCAATTGTCGGCGTGTTTTGAACACTGCGCCTGAGAGTCGTGGACTTGGTGTGAAAATTTTGTACACACGTGTTTATCGATCGAGCACGACCACTCACCGACACTGGCTGCCGCACACACGGGCATTCTTGGCGTGTCTTGTGTTGACTGAAGGAAGCAAGTCAGACGAAGCTGTTGCGTTCCGTCGGAACTTCTATAGATTCCGGATTAGTGTTGCTTCGATGCGACGTGGCCGATTCTATCACGCAATAGGGCGTAAGGTGACCGACTTACCGGAAGTGACTAACTGGCAGATGAAAGAGCGTGAAATGAGGGAAATCGGGTAATGAGGTTGACAGGAAGTCGTTACGTTAAAAAAAGAATCTTTAATACTAACTGTGAGCCCCACAAGATCGCAACTGTGAGTCCCACGAAATCATAGATGTGAGTCCCACTATATCACAACTGTGAGTCCCACAAGATAACTACTGTGAGTCCCACAAGATCTCAGCTGTGAATCCCACAAGACAACTAATGTGAGTCCCACCAGATCACAACTGTGAGTCCCACCAGATCACAACTGTGAGTCCCACCAGATCACAACTGTGAGTCCCACCAGATCACAACTGTGAGTCCCACCAGATCACAACTGTGAGTCCCACCAGATCACAACTGTGAGTCCCATCAGATCACAACTGTGAGTCCCACCAGATCACAACTGTGAGTCCCACCAGATCACAACTGTGAGTCCCACCAGATCACAACTGTGAGTCCCACAAGATCTCAGCTGTGAATCCCACAAGATCACTAGATGTGAGTCCCACCAGATCACTAACTGTGAGTCCCACCAGATCACAACTGTGAGTCCCACCAGATCACAACTGTGAGTCCCACCAGATCACAACTGTGAGTCCCACCAGATCACAACTGTGAGTCCCACCAGATCACAACTGTGAGTCCCACCAGATCACAACTGTGAGTCCCACCAGATTACACCTGAGTCCCACAGATATCACAACTGTGAGTCCTACAGATAACTACTGTGAGTCCCACAAGATAACTACTGTGAGTCCCACAAGATCACAACCGTGAGTCCCACAAGATCGCGGCAACTGACTGCCCAATGTGGGAAATGCCTGTTGTACAGCTAGCGTCTTTCTTTAACGGGCCGAATATTCACACCGTATAAAAAATAAATGCACGCAGTTTTCTTTAGCTAGCCAGCCAGCCAACCAGCCAGCTAGCCAACCAACCAACCAACCAACCAACCAACCAACCAACCAACCAACCAGCCAGCCAGCCAATTAACTTACATGTCTACCAATCAGCCTACCAAGAAATCAACCAAGTAATCAACCAACCAACCTCCCTACAAAAAAAAAAAAAAAAAAAAAAAAAAAACAAAAACAAACCAACAATAACATCCAACCAACCAACTTACATGCCCACCAACCAACCAACCAACCAACCTAACTACCTACCTACCTACCTACCTATCAACCACCCAACGCACACTATCCAGATTTTAACCGCTTCTGCCGCACAGTATTACAATTTTAACTGAATCTAAACCCAGACATGTATTGCTTTAAAGCACTTCTTGTTATAAAACCGTGTTGAAGTTACAACTCGCTTGTGTGTTACGGGGGCCCATAAGGGAAGCGGAGAATGTCTACACTGTAATTTACCATGCATGTCGTAAAAGTCGGTTTAGGAGGGTTGCCGCGAGACTAGCTACCATATCCTGTTTAAAAAAAAAAAACTTGAACTGCAAAATGCAAAGAAATATGAGAAAGTCTACAAAAAGAGGCCTTGAAAATATGTTGGCTGAGGGCCTGTGCTAGGAGATAAAAAGCAGAAGAAAAAGAAGAGATTAACAACTACCTGGGTCAGAAAGAGTGATAAATAACTCTGGCAGAACTGTATCAGCTGGCGGTGACGGGAAGGTGTTACACAATTGTGTTAACGAAGAATGCAACTGTTCCTAACGTTGGCTGCCTAGGAAAATCATTATACGTAATGCTGATATATTGTGTTACAAAGCATTATAGATAGCACATGTACCTGTGAGGGAGGAAGGGGAGAGGGAGTGAGTTAAAGAGACAGATAGAGAGAGAGAGAGAGAGAGAGAGAGAGAGAGAGAGAGAGAGAGAGAGAGAGAGAGAGAGAGAGAGATATCGCTAATTTGAGTTAAAAAAGAAACCCATATCTAGCTAGCTAGGCGTAGTTATCTGGAATGGTCTTAGACATTGCGAGACAGGCTGTTGTCAACGGAACGTAATTTATAAAGAAAGGGGAACTAAATGCTTTGGATTGATATCAAAGGGAGAGAACATAGTGTTTTCAGACAAAAATATAGCTGACAGCAGCCTCCCCAGAAAATACTTCTGTATTCTGTGAATCTGGTTGCTGACTGCGTCTGAGATAATCTGTCTCAGTTTTCGCAATTGATTTATGAATGCAAGTGGTTCTTGTCATGTTTATTGATCTAGACATGGTGGCAGTGATCACACGCGGTACAAAAAACCCCCAAGACGAAAAGGTTCAACGTATTACCAACACCATGACGCCAAAAGGAAGCACAGAGAAAACGGCAGTGCAGCACGAATCAAGATTTCATGGAAGATCAAGCTAAGTACCTCGACAGAAGTAACATAGCTGTCTTGACTTAGTAACGAGACAGCAGTAGTCTGTGGGTTGGTCTTTTGGTTTGAGAAGACAAATCCGGTGTGTGTGTGTGTGGTGTGTGTGTTGTGTGTGTGTGTGTGTAAGAGAGAGAGAGAGAGAGAGAGAGAGAGAGAGAGAGAGAGAGAGAGAGAGAGAGAGAGAGAGTAAAAATTTAATGTTACATTTGGGTTGTTTAGTTTGCGATGTGATATTTAATTCTGGCGTTGTTTGCTATGAGGACAAGTAACTGCCGTCTATAGACCTTCTTCAGGCTCCTGGGCTGCTGCAGGCATGGCGATCATGACTACATACAACTTCCTATCTCTGTGCCTCCTTCTTTTGCTTAGTGTTTTCCGCATAAGGTCAACTCTTGAGAAGACACATCCGGTGTGTGGGTAACTTTCGTGTAACTGTTCGGTTTCGATTGTGTTTTGATATCTACTTCTGGCGTTATGCTTTATATGAGGACAAGTCATTGCCGCATATACAACTCTTCTTTAGGTGCCTAATGTGCTGCAGACATTGGGGGTCATCACCATACACATATTTCTCTCTTTGTCTGTGCTTCACTTGCTTAGTGTTTTCCGCATATGGTTGGTAGTATAGTAAAAATCTTTTTTTATCTGCCACAGAAATGGCATTTCTCTGTGCCTTATCGTAATGATTAACTCTCTCTGTGTTAGCCAGGTCAGGACAGGATACACATCTCTCTGTTTGTTCTCGGTATACTTCCTGAGCTTTATCACAATTACCATAATAATAATTACTGTTAATTAGTTATGTAATAATGATTGTTGCACATTTCTCATGCGTGTATTATGCATATATTATTGATGTTGTTTAAGATCTTTCTGATGCGATATATGAATGAAATAATGTATGAAAGGCGAGAGATAAGAAGGGCGGAATGTCTGACTGGCCTGCGTGCCCAGTTCATAACACTTTGAGAATAAGTTCGTTCGTTGGTCCTCCTTCCGATCGTGTTCTTTGATGGTTTGCTGACTACTTCCTGAGATGAGATTTTGTTGTTGTTTGTGTCTTTTTATTTAAAGAGGGATTCTGTGAACACACTTCACTGATGGACCATCTTACGAAGTGAACTGGTTACTCGCCTCATAAATTGACAATCCACAATCTGTAGGCCCCTCATGAATATGGATACAAGGAAAAGTGTAGCATCGGGTATGCATATAACTAACGCTCTGTGGTTCAGTTCTATAGTGTGTCATGTGATGTCTGCCTCGGACCTCGTGATTTCTGTGAGAAGGTGCTGGACAGTCTGACATCCTGAGATGGAGAAACGTCTGTACTGGAAATATCAGGCAACACGTGAGATAGGAGGCTGTGGACAAACACGACGACCAGCGCTACAAAGCTTGAAATTAAGAACAAGAAGAGGTCAGCATGGGCGAATGGATACGAGCTCTCGTCCTTAAACTTCCGGTGCCCTGATGCCGATGTAACGGGTTCAACCCTTCATCATCGTCATCGTCATCATCATCTACAACTTCTGCCACCAAGCGTTGTGGGGAGGAATAATTTGCATTCCAGCGCCCGGTGGGCGGCACTGGATAGTGTCATTCCGTGTGGTTGTACGATGTCTTTGATGTCGTCAATCCATTTTCTTCTTGGACGTCCTCTTGGTCTCATCGCAGATGATACTTGATGTAAGGCCAGTGATGGTAGTTGCTGGTGTTGCATTCTAACGACATGGCCAAACCACTTGATCTTCTGTCTTTCAATAAATGTGGCACAAGGTGTTGATCCCACAGTCTGTCTGATAACGGGACGAACCAACCACGCTGCCGTCAGAAGAGAAAGTTGGGAGTTCGTCGGGAGTCTCCGTGGCGAAGTGGTCAAGCTGTTTGACTCGAGCTCCAAAGGTTGTGGGTTCGATTCCGGGCCGCGTCCTTCGGTTCACGAGTTAAATTTTTCGGAGACTCCTGTGGGTCGTCGCTAGATCTACGGAGTTCGTGCTTTGTGCGACGCTTTCGGCGCTACGGAAAGAGACCGAGCCATATGGGATAAAATCCCGGTGCAATGAAGTCGACCCTGTTGACTTTTAAGCGACTTTTTTTTTCCTGATAACAGCATTTCTTACTCGGTCTCGGATTGTTAAGTTGGCAGCTCTCCCCAGGCATCTCATCTCGCAGGTGTTGATTTTGCGAAAGTAGGATTTGGATAAAGGCCAAGTTTGAGATTGGTAGCATAGGGTTGGCGTTAATATGCTGTTTATTATCTGTCGTTTTGCGGACATGGGTATATTTGGATGTTTCAGTAAGGGTGATAGTTGATATGTAAATGCATTAGCTTTTTGATATCTGATTTCGATTTCTCTGTCCAATCTGCTATTTTCTATGAACATACTTCCAAGATATATGAATTCTTTAATGTTTTCAGAGTTGTGCTGTTTATCTGTATACTTGGTGTGCCCGGCATTCTGTTAACTTGCCTTACTTTCAACCCTTACATCAGCCAATTGGACACACATGTTGACTTCACATCCTTTGACTTGGGAACGTAAATTAAAAGTACCTCAGAAGTCGGAGTGGTTTCGCCTAATGACGAGGGACACTGGTAATAGGGAAAAACTAATGTACAGGGGAAAAAATATTTCCAGTGCACTACAAGTAGTAACTTCAATTGAAAGCGAGCGAACACAAAAAACAAAACAAACATAAATCTTCTTCTTCTTCTTCTTCTTCTTCTTCTTCTTCTTCTTCTTCTTCTTCTTCTTCTTCTTCTTCTTCTTCTTCTTCTTCTTCTTCTTCTTCTTCTTCTTCTTCTTCTGTGTTCATCCGGAGAGTTTTTTTTCGGACGTGATTGCGGTTTGCCTGTTTACAGCAGAGCTGCGTTCTTGCGCCGTTAGGCCGACACACCTGACTTCTGCGGGAAACATAAGATATAAGACATGACCATGCCTCCAAGAATGTCTTTCTGTTTATTGTTATTGCCTTCTTATACAATAATTCATGCTAATAAACTAGTCCGTGCTGTTTCAATAATTAGATATTTGTTCCTCTGTTATCGACTTGTCTTCGGCCATCCTGCATAACATTTCTAATTATATTTATCAAGAACACGGGAAACAGATGATCGCGGAACTACGTGATTGCTGCGCTGCCCGACACGGTATGTGATAGTGATATTCAGCGTTGAAAGCCTGCAGGAGTTTTAACTATTCCCGCGCTGCCCGGCGTGGCATGTGATGGTGATATTCAGCGTTGAAGGCCTGCAGGAGTTTTAACTATTCCCGCGCTGCCCGGCGTGGCATGTGATAGTGATATTCAGCGTTGAAAGCCTGCAGGAGTTTTAACTATTCCCGCGCTGCCCGGCGTGGCATGTGATAGTGATATTCAGCGTTGAAAGCCTGCAGGAGTTTTAACTATTCCCGCGCTGCCCGGCGTGGCATGTGATGGTGATATTCAGCGTTGAAGGCCTGCAGGTGTTTTAACTATTCCTCGCGCTGCCCGGCATGGCATGTGGTGGTGATATTCAGCGTTGAAGGCCTGCAGGAGTTTTTAACTATTCCCGCGCTGCCCGGCGTGGCATGTGATGGTGATATTCAGCGTTGAAGGCCTGCAGGAGTTTTTAACTATTCCCGCGC
Organism: Cepaea nemoralis; assembly: GCA_014155875.1. NCBI lineage: Eukaryota > Metazoa > Mollusca > Gastropoda > Stylommatophora > Helicidae > Cepaea > Cepaea nemoralis. The sequence goes on from JACEFZ010009928.1 coordinate 94,626, forward strand.
TGCCCGCAATGGCATGTGATGGTGATATTCAGCGTTGAAGGCCTGCAGGAGTTTTAACTATTCCCGCGCTGCCCGGCATGGCATGTGATGGTGATATTCAGCGGTGAAGGCCTGCAGGTGTTTTAACTATTCCTGCGCTGCCCGGCATGGCATGTGATGGTGATATTCAGCGTTGAAGGCCTGCAGGAGTTTTAACTATTCCCCGCGCTGCCCGGCATGGCATGTGATGGTGATATTCAGCGTTGAAGGCCTGCAGGTGTTTTAAACTATTCCTGCGCTGCCCCGGCATGGGCATGTGATGGTGATATTCAGCGTTGAAGGCCTGCAGGAGTTTTAACTATTCCTGCGCTGCCCGGCATGGCATGTGGTGGTGATATTCAGCGTTGGAAGGCCTGCAGGTGTTTTAACTATTCCTGCGCTGCCCGGCATGGCATGTGGTGGTGATATTCAGCGTTGAGGCCTGCAGGAGTTTTAACTATTCCTGCGCTGCCCGGCATGGCATGTGGTGGTGATATTCAGCGTTGAAGGCCTGCAGGAGTTTTAACTATTCCTGCGCTGCCCGGCATGGCATGTGGTGGTGATATTCAGCGTTGAAGGCCTGCAGGTGTTTTAACTATTCCTGCACTGCCCGGCATGGCATGTGGTGGTGATATTCAGCGTTGAAGGCCTGCAGGAGTTTTAACTATTCCTGCACTGCCTGGCATGGCATGTGGTGGTGATATTCAGCGTTGAAGGCCTGCAGGTGTTTTAACTATTCCTGCACTGCCCGGCATGGCATGTGGTGGTGATATTCAGCGTTGAAGGCCTGCAGGAGTTTTAACTATTCCTGCACTGCCCGGCATGGCATGTGGTGGTGATATTCAGCGTTGAAGGCCTGCAGGAGTTTTAACTATTCCTGCACTGCCCGGCATGGCATGTGGTGGTGATATTCAGCGTTGAAGGCCTGCAGGTGTTTTAACTATTCCTGCACTGCCCGGCATGGCATGTGGTGGTGATATTCAGCGTTGAAGGCCTGCAGGAGTTTTAACTATTCCTGCACTGCCCGGCATGGCATGTGGTGGTGATATTCAGCGTTGAAGGCCTGCAGGAGTTTTAAACTATTCCCGCGCTGCCCGGCATGGCATGTGGTGGTGATATTCAGCGTTGAAGGCCTGCAGGAGTTTTAACTATTCCTGCACTGCCCGGCATGGCATGTGGTGGTGATATTCAGCGTTGAAGGCCTGCAGGAGTTTTAACTATTCCTGCGCTGCCTGGCATGGCATGTGGTGGTGATATTCAGCGTTGAAGGCCTGCAGGAGTTTTAACTATTCCTGCACTGCCTGGCATGGCATGTGGTGGTGATATTCAGCGTTGAAGGCCTGCAGGTGTTTTAACTATTCCTGCACTGCCCGGCATGGCATGTGGTGGTGATATTCAGCGTTGAAGGCCTGCAGGTGTTTTAACTATTCCTGCACTGCCCGGCATGGCATGTGGTGGTGATATTCAGCGTTGAAGGCCTGCAGGTGTTTTAACTATTCCTGCGCTGCCCGGCATGGCATGTGGTGGTGATATTCAGCGTTGAAGGCCTGCAGGAGTTTTAACTATTCCTGCGCTGCCGGCATGGCATGTGGTGGTGATATTCAGCGTTGAAGGCCTGCAGGTGTTTTAACTATTCCTGCGCTGCCCGGCATGGCATGTGGTGGTGATATTCAGCGTTGAAGGCCTGCAGGAGTTTTAACTATTCCTGCGCTGCCCGGCATGGCATGTGGTGGTGATATTCAGCGTTGAAGGCCTGCAGGAGTTTTAACTATTCCTGCACTGCCCGGCATGGCATGTGGTGGTGATATTCAGCGTTGAAGGCCTGCAGGTGTTTTAACTATTCCTGCACTGCCCGGCATGGCATGTGGTGGTGATATTCAGCGTTGAAGGCCTGCAGGTGTTTTAACTATTCCTGCGCTGCCCGGCATGGCATGTGGTGGTGATATTCAGCGTTGAAGGCCTGCAGGTGTTTTAACTATTCCTGCACTGCCCGGCATGGCATGTGGTGGTGATATTCAGCGTTGAAGGCCTGCAGGAGTTTTAACTATTCCTGCACTGCCCGGCATGGCATGTGGTGGTGATATTCAGCGTTGAAGGCCTGCAGGAGTTTTAACTATTCCTGCACTGCCCGGCATGGCATGTGGTGGTGATATTCAGCGTTGAAGGCCTGCAGGAGTTTTAACTATTCCCGTGTTGTTTAAACTTTCTCTTCTCCCGGGAAGGATAACCCGGTCAACAAATGCCCGCAGAGGTCGGATGTGTCGGCCTAACGGCGCAAGAACGCAGCTCTGCTGTAAATAGGCACAACGCAATCACATCCGAAAAACTAACTCCGGATGAACGAAGAAGAAGAAACTTTCTCTTCTGGCGGCAGCGTAGTTGGTTCGTCCCGCACGCCGGTTAATTGGACTTAATATATATTGACTTCCCGTTCACAAAGCAATGGCAAACTACTGAACGTTAAATTTGCCTTCTAGTAGTACTGTACTGTACATTTACTGCCAATATAGTAGTACCTTGCAGTGTATGGTGGGGAGGGGTGTGGGGTATTGAGCTTTAGGAATTAAGTCCGACTGGCTATTACAGTTGCCGCGAACAATGCAGGTTAGAGTTTTCTTTTTGCCCCGACAGAAGAATAAAAAATCCACACCTTACCGAGGATTCGAACCCGGGTCTCCTGAAGGAGAAGGAGAATCCGGCATGCTAGCCGCTCAGTCAGCCACTCCTCACTAGTAGTACTGGACATAATTTTGCGTATGGATTGGCTTTACCTAGTAACAGTGTCCCTCGCCATCAGGCGAAGCCACTCCGACTTCAGAGATATGGGTGGGGATGATTGTAACGTCATGGAAAGGACATTTGCTGTAAAATGCCTGTGTTAGAAATAACAATGTTTTGTTTATGCAACGTATCATGAAGTGTAGTTTAAAGGATACTTACTATATTCATAGGAAAAGCAAACAACCGTAGAAGCCCCTAGGAGCTGCAAATGAAAAGAGTTGCTGTAAGTAATAAAACCCAGGTGAATAATATATTTTGATTATGAACAGACGCTCCAAGATGCAGCACTCTTATTAAAAGCACACCTAGGGGCAAAATTGAAAGCGCCTAGGCAAAATACAGGTAGGCAAGATGCAGGCGCTACAATTGGGGCGAGAACACCAGACCAACAGGCTGCCAGAGTGTACCACAAGAAATAGACAGAAAGTGTTGTACAGCAAGCCTTCGTTGTGAAGACGGCACTTAGTTGATTGATTTAATCCATTGATTTATGGCGAATGAAGAGGCGTATAACCTATTCATTAGAGTGCTATAACATAATGTCAGGGACACTAACAAGTGTTCAGTTTTATGTTCATGCGTAAGGGAGTTCGCTCCCTTTGAACTCACACGTGCTACTACTTTTGTGCACTGGACAGATGTTTGCGCACGGATTAGCTTTCCCTATTACCAGTGTCCCTCGCCATCAGGCAGACATACTCAGACTTCAGTGGTACTTGTAATTTATGTCTCCAAGCTAAGGACGAGAAGTCAACATTTTAGTCAAACTGACCAGTGTAGGAGTTAAACCGGCTACCTCGGCATCAGCACACGGGAAGTTTAAGAGCGTGCAATCTTACCCATTTGGACAACCTGGCCTCTTGAAGGGGAATGAAACTTGTTTGGAGGCGATGAGTTCGAATTCAGTGGTTCTGCTACATTTGTCTGTGGTCTGTTACCTGTATGAAGAGTCTAAGTCTTCTGGTGTCCTACACTTGTCCCTTGAGTGAGGTATGAAGGGTCTGGATTGTGATGCCTCCATGCACACTTGTCCCTTGAGTGAGATATGAAGGGTTTGGCTTGTGACGCCTCCATGTACAGTTATTCATTGAGCGAAGCGCTGTCATTGTTGTTGCTACCTGTAGGATGGATATAGCTAGTGGTGTCTACATGTACACGTGTCCCTTCAGTGAAGTATAAAAGGTCTAGCTGGTGTTGCCTCCAAGTACATTTGCCTCTTCAGCGAGGCATGAAGAGTCTCTAGCTGGTGTTGCCTCCAAGTACATTTGCCCCTTCAGCGAGGTATGAAGAGTCTAGCTGGTTGTGCCTCCAAGTACATTTGCCCCTTCAGCGAGGCATGAAGAGTCAAGCTGGTGGCGCCTCCAAGTACAGTTGCCCCTTCAGCGAGGCATGAAGAGTCTAAGCTGGTGGCGCCTCCAAGTACATTTTCCCCTTCAGCGAGGCATGAAGAGTCTAGCTGGTTGTGCCTCCAAGTACATTTGCCCCTTCAGCGAGGCATGAAGAGTCAAGCTGGTGGCGCCTCCAAGTACAGTTGCCCCTTCAGCGAGGCATGAAGAGTCTAAGCTGGTGGCGCCTCCAAGTACATTTGCCCCTTCAGCGAGGCATGAAGAGTCTAGCTGGTTGTGCCTCCAAGTACATTTGCCCCTTCAGCGAGGCATGAAGAGTCTAGCTGGTTGTGCCTCCAAGTACATTTGCCCCTTCAGCGAGGCATGAAGAGTCAAGCTGGTGGCGCCTCCAAGTACAGTTGCCCCTTCAGCGAGGCATGAAAAGTCTCTAGCTGGTGGCGCCTCCAAGTACATTTGCCCCTTCAGCGAGGCATGAAGAGTCTAGCTGGTGGCGCCTCCAAGTACATTTGTCCCTTCAGCGAGGCATGAAGAGGTCTAGCTTGTGTTGCCTCCAGGTACATTTGCCCCTTCAGCGAGGCATGAAGAGTCTAGCTGGTGGCGCCTCCAAGTACATTTGCCCTTCAGCGAGGCATGAAGAGTCTAGCTGGTGGTGCCTCCAGGTACATTTGCCCCTTCAGCGAGGCATGAAGAGTCTAGCTGGTGGTGTGTCCAAGTATACTATCCCCTCAGCGAGGCCTTGTCGGTGTTGTTACCTGTATACACTGTGTAGCTGGGGGTGAAGGTGCGCCTCACTATGCTAGTCCTTTCAGTAAGGTCAGAAGGGTCTAACTGGTGGAGCGTGGTGCGCCCTGGTATACTTACTCCATCGACGAGGCGCTATCATTGTTGTTGTCCGCCGTTTGAAACCTCTAGCAGCGTATGTTGTCAAATTTGTTCCTCTTGATTCCTGCTTAACCTCAGTTGTCTCTGCGAGTGTCAGTGAATACCTGCACAAATGCTACAAATGTTCGAGACAGGTAGTCAACAGACGAATTGTTTTATCCAGTTGCATGACGATTGACACTGTCGGTGACCTGTGATAGTGAAGCGTACGTTAATGATCCAGTTGGATGATTTAACACTGTCGATGGCTTATGATGGTAGTCATAGTTCATTAATTATCCAATTGCATGGTCTGAATCTGTCGATGGCTTATGACGTTAGGAGTTGATTAATTATCCAATTGCATGGTATGAATCTGTCAATGGCTTATGGTAGTCAAGAGTTCATTAATGATCCAGTTGCATGGTCTGACAATGTGGCTCATGATAGGCAACAAATAACTGTGGTTTAGCCTTAACGAGTTAGTAATCAACTAATTACACAGCTTCTGGTGGTTAACCATAACGACGTTGTCAACTAATTTACACCATTA
>JACEFZ010009929.1:0-60442 GCA_014155875.1 Cepaea nemoralis
TTTTTTATTTTTTTTGGCGTTTTTTGGGTCCCAAACAATTTTTGGGTTCCCTTTCATTTTGGGCCCTAGTAAATTGTTTTTGGGGCTTTTTTCCCTTCTGTTTGGATGGATCAATTCATCCATTCTGACGTTCCCTCTTCTTCCGCGTCCGCGTCTGTTATTAACTCTTTCACTAGAAGTTTCTGAATAACTTGTTCCCGCCATTTCTACTCCATCTGTTGCCAATATGTCACTAACGTTATGTTCTAGTTTGGCTATTACACATCCTAAGTATAATTTGATTTCTCTACCTGTGTTGTTGATAATCATCACTGGAAATGTTAAATGTTTATCCAACGCTATTATTCCATCCGGAACTTCCAAACCAGGCTCATCAATTACCTCTTCTTGCAACTCAGTGATCCTGACTATGTTTCCTGCCACATAATATGGGTTTCTCTTCAACTTTGCTTGTATCAAATTAACCGACTGTGGTTTTAATGTCGTGGACATTTTAACCCTAACCAGTGCCGATATATGCATGTCTTCTTCCATATCCACATAGACGTCCCTGAATTTTAATTTATGTAAATCAAAGAAAAGTTTTACTCCATTTTTTATTAAAAAATCTCTTCCTATCAGCATGTTTCTATTTAAATCTTTCACTACCTGAAAAAGATGTCTTACGTTGATCCCTCCTCATTTAAAATTGATCATTGTTTGTCCAATTACTTGTAAATTCTGTCCTGTAACCGAGTGAAGATTATTATGACTCTTAAATATTCTACAATTTCTCACTATTTTGTATAGAAAACTTTCTTTTACCACACTAACCTGAGCTCCCGAATCAATTAATGTACGAATTATGTACTTTCCTATTTCTACTATACAAGAGCTATAATCTGTTTTATTTTCCATAAACTGTTTGACTTCACCTAGTTGAAAGTATTCTCTATTCGTCCCCCCATGCCTGTTGTTAACATACTCTTTACATCTTGGGACCTTGTTATTTACCCTCCTACCACAGGTCCTTCTTAATAGGTAGGGCGCCGGTTTTCCTGTGTTCTTGTACCTGTAAAATTTCTGTATCTATCTTCCACATTCCTATTCAAGCTGCTATTGCCACTTCTACTTTGTATATTTGACTGGACACGCCTGTTACCACAAAAACGAGACACATGTCCGTGTTGACCACAAAACCAACAGACTATATTTGTGTTGTTTGTTTTACCTACTGTCTCACTAGTAGGATATCTCATTTGTCTTCTTTCATCATAAGCAGTTCCATTTGTACCTTGCAACGTCTGTACACCTCCTCTCCTGCTCCATCCGAACCTTGTTTGTCCTATTTCCATGGGCTCCTCAATTCTATCTTCTCGACTAGTTCCTATTTCTCGTCCTGTTCTCAATCTAAATCTACGTCTCAGGTTCTCCTCTTGTACTGCAATATCTACAGCTTCTGTCAACCTCTCGGGGTTTTCTCTCATAAGCTTAAACTTCACAGCATCGGATTTTATGCCATCTACAAAAATGCCAGCTAACATCCTCTCCACCTCTTCTCCTTGTACATTCTGTCCCAAGAATGCCTCTTCAGCCAGGTTAATCAACCTATCGCTGAACAACTGTACCGACTCTCCACTATTTTGTTTAGATTGTCTCAATACTGAAAACGCATGTTGTGGATCCGTTATTTCTGCGTATTTGTATGCCAGTTCGGTTTTGAACTGCTCCCATGTTTCATCTACTCTAGACTCTAACTTTCTTCTAATATGCTGTGAAACCGGTTCTGTGGCTGCCTGATATGCAAGTCTCATTTTCTCTTCATCTGATGCAGATACTAAATACGCATATTTTTCTATGGAAGTTATCCCTTTCTTAAACTCCCTGGCCTGTCCACTAAACTTAACAATTTCAGTTGTCATTCCCTGTTGTTTTATGACCGCATGAAGTCTATCTACCGCTGTTCCCACTCCCGATAAAACTTGTGCTACTGAATCCTGTTCTGTCATGTTAAAATATTTATACTTGTACAAACAAACAACCAATCAATTCATATTAATATCTACATTAATTAACTAAAGGATGTTATCGTCTTCCTGAAATTCAATTATTTTTTAACTAATATCAAATATATTACCCCTTGAGATAAAAATTTTTCAATCGAAGATGAAGTCCTTGATGTCTATGTCCTTGTATGCTGAGTTTGAGAAAGCCGTTACTCGAGTACTTGCATCAAGATCGACAAAGCGGCTTCAGTAAGTACCAAGAATGCTCACTTCACAGGCCTCGATAGGGCACAACAAAACCTCACAGGCCTCGATAGGGCACAACAAATCTTGACAGGCCTCGATAGGGCACAACAAATCTTCACAGGCCTCGATAGGGCACAACAAATCTTCACAGGCCTCGATAGGGCACAACAAATCTTCACAGGCCTCGATAGGGCACAACAAATCTTCACAGGCCTCGATAGGGCACAACAAATCTTCACAGGCCTCGATTGGGCACAACAAATCTTCACAGGCCTCGATAGGGCACAACAAATCTTCACAGGCCTCGATAGGGCACAACAAATCTTCACAGGCCTCGATAGGGCATAACAAATAAATTTTTGACACTTATGGATGCCCTGAAACGACTCGATCTGGCCATTAAAGCGACTGTAGTAGAATCATTTCTTCACCGTGATTGTCTATCATTTTTCAAAATTGCCAGAGTTCAAGACACCCAAGATCCAGTGAAGTAATTTTTCGTTAGAGGTTTTCTTATTATTTGAGCTTCTGGTCCAAACGATTTTTCGTCTTGATTCCGTCAAATGAAGTCAAATTCAAAACAATGATCTTCTTTCAAGCGACGTCCAAGGTCATAGGCTGGTCCAAGGGTAACGGCTCTTGTAACACATACTGAGGTTCAAAACAACGGTTATTCTGGAACATGATGGCCTTCATTATTTTGATACAGAGCTTATATTTCCCATAGGTATGGCGGACTCACAAAAACACCAGCTAGGTCAACGCAATATTTGATTAGAGACTCACTGTGTAGCGAAGACTTGATCAGAGACCACGCAGCAAAGACTTGATCAGAGACCCTGTAGCAAAGACTTGATCAGAGACGCCGCCTTGTTGAATTTCTCTGCAAGCGAACATTTTCCACTTCCATTATGCCGTGGTATCGACGAAAATAAAGCAACAGCCATGTTTCTGTTGTGGAGGCAACTTACATTCCGCGACAAACCATGAGCCGTATCCTGGTCACCGCACCAAAACGAGTCCTATAACAAAGCAGGACTCACAAGATGTGTGGGTTTAATATAAATAAGTTTTAATTCATTCGGGTAACAACATTAGAAATCTGGCGAGGACAAGATGTCTTCGTCCTTCCAAGTCTGGATGTAAAAACTAACCTTACAACTCACTACGTCACGACTTGAGCATCCCCCCCCCCCCCCATTCAATCTCGATGCTCAATCGTGCCGTAGCCTTTCCCACCAAATACTAATACTCAACTTCTGTTACACCATCGCACTTTCACTAGTTAGGAACCTTGAAAGAAGATTTGCGGGTACAGATCACAACGAGGTAATGGAGGCGGTCTATCATTTGTTTAAGGACACACACACACACACACACACACACACACACACACACACACACACACACACACACACACACACACACACACACACACACATACACACACACACACACAAACACATCTGTTCATAGAAGCAGAGATTGCAATAACAGTAGTAAAAACAATTCTATTTATAAGTTTTATTACAAGTTGTTAAATGAAATGCGTTATAACTGAAAAACATGGAACAAATCCATGGAATAGTGTGTAATTCTATAAGGTGTGAAACGTGTGCTTTGTGTATGCAGGAGACAACCCATGCCAGAGTCCCGTGTCCCCGTGTGGAAACAACAGTCAGTGCATTCACACAGGTCCAGGCAAACACAGGTGTGACTGTCAGGACGGCTACGCTGGAGATGGGACAGAGTGTGCTCCCATAAACCCTTGCCAGAATAACAGTGGTGGTTGCCATATCACAGCAGACTGTATACACACCGGACCAAATCAGGTATTCAACAATTAGACCAAATTAGTATCCATAATTTCATCGATAATTATCGATATTAGTATCCTTTAATTAGGCTATATCAGGTATACGTCGGTAAGACCAAATTGCATGTTCACAAGCGGATCCGTATTAGGTATCTTCAAGTTGGATCATAGTTATACCAAATTAGGTATATCATAGGCCAAATTAGATGTATCATACTTAGACCATTTTTTTTCGCATATCGCTTACAGGACATTGCACTCAACACCAGCATTTGTTAGCTGATGTTGATGTCTTAGCAAGATTACGCTCAATAGTATAACATTGCTTTCTGAGCGAACGGCTCACATACCCCGCTAGTAACCAATGCGGCGCGATCCGCTTCTGAATCTCGCGCAGTTGCGTTACTCACGTGAATATACGGGATTACGGAGAAAGTCGTTAACTACTATGCCAGAGAGACCGGTTAGACCAAATTAGGTATATCATAATTAAATCAAATTAGGTAAACAGACTCTATCTGGCATCATATGACCAATGCGCCTAAAGGGTCATGTACTGATTGAATGATACATTCTAGCAAGATCTTTGCAGATCGTAGATGCCTCATTGCCTGCTGGAAGAACTCTTGATTCATTGATAGCTCCTCTGCTTTGTGCATTGTCATGTATTCACTGTCATACTGGACAGTCCCGACCAATCGTCAAGGAAGCAGGCATTCCATTACTGTCCGGTCTAAACCCATGGGGTGGTTGATGTGGAAGACATACTTAAGTTTCTGAAGCATGATCATTCTTGTAGGAAGATCTTCTTCCATGTTTCATTCATTCATCAAGTGCCACGCCGACAAGCGCTGGCGGTCATGTTTCGCCATCTCTCACAAACCCCCTAAGACGTGTATCAGATCAGTGTTTTCATCTCGACCATACCACGTGGCCAAGCCATAAAGGGGTTTAATTCTCTGCCTTCCCTTTGTTCTCTTCCCCTAGATCTTGCCAGTTGTCACCAAATTCTTCAATTTTTTCTTCTCATGAAGTGACCATGAATGTTTGATTGCCCGCGTCCAATTTCTCTAATCAGTTTACGATTTTCATTTGTTTCTTGTAGGACTTTATCATTGGTTTTTCTGTCTGTCCATGGTATTCTTTGCATTTTTCACAGAAACCACATTTCCACAGCAATCATATGTTTTTCAGCTTGTCTGCTCATTGCCTACGCTTCACACCCACACAAAAGTACATGATTTATGTAGTACTCCAACACTCCTGTTCTCGTTGCAAGTGACATCCTTTTATTGGCCAACATGTTTCCACCTTGCAAAATGCTACCTTCGACATGGTGATTATTGTTCTAATCTCTTCAAGGCATCTCTCATCAGATGTTATGAGTGTCCTGGGATAATTGTACCGAATTAATTGTTAAAGAATATTCCCATTTACTTGTATATTACATTGTGGAATTTCCTTCTTCCTAGTGACGACCATAATCTGTGTCTTCTTGCAATTTAATTCCAACCCCAGCTGCTCACTGTGTACAACAACTGCGTCTACTAATTGTTGCAGATCCTGCTCATGGCCTCCAATCAATACTGTATCATCCGCATAGCTAATGTTGTTGATGTTACGTCCCCCAGTTATGATTCCTTACACATCTTTTACATTTCTGAAAATATTTTCACTATACAGGACAAAAAGATCTGCATAAATTACACATCCGTGTCTCACACCTCACTTAATAGGCTACTATTGACCTACTGCACTATCAATCATTATGGCAGCTTGTTTTTTCCAATATATGTTTTTCACAAGTCTAAGGTCTTTCCCATCAATTTGTAGATCTGCAAGCATCTTCATCATGTTGACATGTTTCACGTTATCGAAAGCCTTCAATGTTTACATCGTTTAGAATGTCGGTGTTTCTGTTCTTTTCTACCCACTGTATGTAATGATTGTGTCTGTAGCATTTAAGTTCACAATATTTCATGTTATATATTAATGATGCAGCACACATGTCTATGCAAAGAGGGTTATGAAGGAGACAACCCTGACAAAGGTTGCACAATCAAGGACATGTGCAGCCCAAATATATGTGGCGCCAATGCTGTCTGTGAGACCAGAGAACCTCTTAAACACAGGTATACTCACGTACAGTGTCCTACGTGTTTGTATAGGTTTTGAGGTTTGAATATGTTCACTTTCATTACACACTTCCTTAAGTCGTTTTCTCCCCTAAATATCACAACGACAATCTCATAACAGTGCATGAAGTCCGTGATACATCGGAGGCTGTTTGTCTGTTCTAATGTGGCTCGGCTGTTTGTCTGTTCTAATGTGGCTATGCTGTTTGTCTGTTCTAATGTGGCTAGGCTGTTTGTCTCTTCTAATGTGGCTAGGCTGTTTGTCTGTTCTAATGTGGCTCGGCTGTTTGTCTGTTCTAATGTGGCTCGGCTGTTTGTCTGTTCTAATGTGGCTCGGCTGTTTATCTGTTCTAATGTGGCTCGGCTGTTTGTCTGTTCTAATGTGGCTAGGCTGTTTGACTGTTCTAATGTGGCTCGGCTGTTTGTCTGTTCTAATGTGGCTAGGCTATTTGTCTGTTCTAATGTGGCTAGACTGTTTGTCTGTTCTAATGTGGCTAGACTGTTTGTCTGTTCTATTGTGGATAGGCTGTTTGTCTGTTCTAATGTGGCTTAGCTGTTTGTCTGTTCTAATGTGGCTTGGCTGTTTGTCTGTTCTAATGCGGCTAGGCTGTTTGTCTGTTCTAATGTGGCTCGGCTGTTGTTATGTTCTAATGTGGCTAGGCTGTTTGTCTGTTCTAATGTGGCTAGGCTGTTTGTCTGTTCTAATGTGGCTATGCTATTCGTCTGTTCTAATGTGGCTAGGCTGCTTGTCTGCTCTAATGTGGCTAAGCTGTTTGTCTGTTTTAATGTGGCTAGGCTGTTTGTCTGCTCTAATGTGGCTAAGCTGTTTGTCTACTCTAATGTGGCTAAGCTGTTTGTCTGTTCTAATGTGGCTAAGCTGTTTGTCTGTTCTAATGTGGCTAGGCTGTCTGTCTGTTCTAATGTGGCTAGACTGTTTGTCTGTTCTAATGTGGCTAAGCAGTGTGTCTGTTCTAATGTGGCTAGGCTGTTTGTTTGTTCTAATGTGGCTAGACTGTTTGTGTGTTCTAATGTGGCTAGACTGTTTGTCTGTTCTAATGTGGCTAAGCTGTTTGTCTGTTCTAATGCGGCTAGGCTGTTTGTCTGTTCTAATGTGGCTAGGTTGTTGTTCTGTTCTAATGCGGCTAGGCTGTTTGTCTGTTCTAATGTGGCTAGGCTGTTTTTCTGCTCTAATGTGGCTAAGCTGTTTGTCTGTTCTAATTTAGCTCTGCTGTTTGTCTGTTCTAATGTGGCTAGACTGTTTGTCTGTTCTATTGTGGCTCGGCTGTTTGTCTGTTCTAATGTGGCTAGACTATTTGTCTGTTCTAATGTGGCTAGACTGTTTGTCTGTTCTAATGTGGCTAGGCTGTTTGTCTCTTATAATGTGGCTAGGCTGTTTGTCTGGTCTAATGTGGCTATGCTGTTTGTCTGTTCTAATGTGCCTAGGCTGTTTGTCTGTTCTAATGTGGCTAGGCTGTTTGTCTGTTCTAATGTGGCTAGGCTGATTGTCTGTTCTAATGTGGCTAGGCTGTGTGTATGTTCCAAGTGTGAAGTTTAGCCGAGGCAGCATCCAGCTTTGTCTACACTTTACTCATTCCCAGTGCTGTACTGTCTGCGGCATGAACATAAGACATCCTAATTTTATGCTCTTATCTGAGAAATCTTTATGATCAATGCACTGTCAAAAGATAAGTGGGCTGGCATGCACACTTATTAGCAACTGCGCCACCACACTCCATCCCCTGCTGCATATAAACACATGCAGTTGTTTGTGTGGAGCATTACAGTTTATTCCACTTGTTCATTATTTCATCTTTAGTTGTTTGTTAACCTTACAATTCATCTACTGTGTCTAGTAATCCATCTACAGCTATTTGGAATCATCATTACTTTGACCTCCTGAGTCTATTATTATTTTCTCTACAGTTGTTTGAAACATTACATTTGAGCTGATATGTTTATTATTATTCCAACGTATATATTATTATCTCATCTACAGTTGAGTTTGAAGCATTATATTTTGACCTCCTGTGTATACTATTTTTTTTCTTCCACAGCTGTGTTTGAATCATTATATTTGAACTGATGTGTCTATTATTAGTTCATCTACAGTTGTGTTTGAAACATTACATTTGAATAGCCCTATCTATTATTAATTCACCTACAGTTGTGTTTGAAACATTACATTTGAATTGCTCTGTCTATTATTAATCTACAGTTGTGTTTGCAATGAAGGCTACACATGGGATGGAACATTGTGTGAGGGAAATATAATTAAGGTTGGCAATTACACTTTTCAAATAGATTCTAAAAAAATATTATTAAAGAAATTAAAGTCATCATAAAGTTATTAAAATTACCAAAGAAATTAAAGTCTAACACACATGTTACTATATTACAACTGTTACTAAGAAGAAGCTTATAGTAGTAATTAACAATGCGATGTGGAGGTTCCGTTGTGTTGGGTACAAATAGACACCCTGCGTCTCACCTGGGGAACCAGGCGGCTCTGTGCTGGTTTCACGGAACACCATGTACGATCTCTGCCATATGTCCTTGACCTACACCACGGACACATCGTCATCTCAGGCCCTGAACCGACTTGATAGGGGAACTTGGAATTGGTGACCACATCGATGCAGTGACCAGACACTATGTCACTGACCTCATCTGCCCAGCAGACTTTTGTGAACTTTTGTAAACAACTTTTGTAAATGATATCAATCGAAGGTCTACTCTGCTCATCGGACAAATGGGTTCTGATGTCTAAACTGTCATTTACTGCCAATATAGTACCTTGCGGTGTATGGCAGAGGGGTCTTGGAGCCTGAGGAATTAAGGCCGCCTGGCTAGTGCAGTCGCCGCGAACTGTGCAGGTTCTGATGTCTAACGAGTGGAATTTCTGCTAAATGACAATTCGGTTCAAGTACAACTGGACTGTAACTAGAATGTAAATAGAAAAGCCACAAACAGAATGTTGCACGAGTTATTGCCTGGTATATATTGCTACATCTCGTCAGGTGAATATTGCAGGGTTATGTATATGAAGTGAATAAAAGAATAATAATTTGGCCATCCATCCATCATGTGCCATGCCGGTAAGCTTGGGCGATCATGTTGTGCCATCTCACTCGATCACCAGAGTCGTGGATCAGCTCCGTGTTCCTGTCTCGACCATGCGATGTGGCCAATCCATCCAGGTATTTGCTTCTAGGTCTTCCCCTTGGTCTCTTCCCTTTGATCTTGCCAGTCGTCACCAAGTTCTCCAAGTCATTTCTTCTCATAACATGCCCAAAAAATGTTGACTGTCTACGTCTAATGACTCTAATCAGTTTACGATCTTCATTTGTTTCTTGAAGGACTTGTTCATTGGTTTTTCTGTCTGTCCATGGTATTCTTTGCATTTTCCTCAGAAACCACATTTCCACAGCCATCAGCTGTTTTTCAGCTTTTCACTTTGGCAGAGTCACTTAAAACACACAATCACAGGTATTGTTGAAATGTCGAGCATATGTTATTCCCCAAGGGTAATGCCAAATTTAAAACACATTCTTTCTGTTCGCATAAAAGGGAAAACACTTGCATAAAATGTCAGAATTACAATTTGCATAGAAAACAAACATCTTGACTAGGATTCGAACACACGATCACATGGTTGACAGGCAAACTTGCTAGCCATTGCACCGCCGCGTCCTAATAATGATTAGTTACAACTGAATGCGTTGTCATGTCATATTATTTTGACATATGGTTTCCGACCTATGTTGTCTTGAACAAATGAGATGCAATGGTAACAAATGCAGCTATGATTGGGTACATACCAGAATTTCTAAAGAAGTATTGTATATGGGTTTCTGGTGCTGTTAGCCAAGCAGTAAGAGAGACCTAGACAAAGAGATCGGTTAGTATCTGTTCTGATCTGTCTGATTTCACGTATTACCTGTAGAAGTGTTCTAGTTTATCCTTCCCCAGTCTTAGAAAGTCGCTTAAAAGTCGCTTAAAAGTCGACAAGGTCGACTTCATCGCACCGGGTTTTATCCCAAATGGCTCAGCCTCTTTCCGCAGCGCGGAAGGCGTCACACAAAGCACGAACTCCGTAGCCTTTAGCGACGACCCACAGGAGTCTCCGAAACATTTAACTCGTAAACCGAAGGATGCGGCCCGGAATCGAACCCACAACCTTCGGAGCACGAGTCAAACGGCTTGACCACTTCGCCACAGAGACTTCCCCAGTCTGTTGACTCTGAAGAACTGTTCATAAAGTTACCAATCCAATCCAATCCAATTTTTGGTGCGAGTACCCGCTTTCAGCCTTCGAGTTTTCGACTTGGCTATGTAAGGGTGTTTATGGTGTAGCTTGTAGTTTGTCTTCCGTACTTTGGGCTGCTTGTTGTCAGATTCCCGGCTTCTGATTGGTTGATTGTGTTTGTTACTTTCTTGATCTGCGCAGATATTTATATAAGACGAGGGTTTGTTGTCCGCTAACAGAAGCTAGGACTGGCCACCAATGTCTCCGTGTAGTCAGGGCTACACAATGTGAAGGCCTTATGACGTTACCGACCCATGTCTGTTCCTGCTATGGGGCATGATTTTTTAAAAATGTTTATAAATAACAGGGTGTTTGTGAGTGCGTATATGTCCGTAAGTGCGTGCTAGCACGTGACAGCAGGCATATGCGTACGTGTATGAGTGAGGGCTTGTTTGTGTGGGCACACGCTTACAGGCTTACACTGCAGGTGCCCGTGTGTGTGAGTGCCTACGTGTGCGTGTATGTGTTTGTGTTGTGTTTTCTTTCCGCTAAATAATTATACCTTGTATATATTACGTCTTACCTATTGAACGTGTGGTGATGAGTGTAGTATAACAAGAACTGAGCGGTAGTTCTGCTTATTTCTTTTTCTGTATGAGGAAAATTTTTCGATTCTTCCGTATATTTAATGTCCCCAGAAACTCGAAGAGCTTAACACCCTAGACACCAGTTTCAAGGACAAGCTCCAGTACATGGTCAGCTTTGCTGTATTTTATAGTGAAGTTCTCACAAGACCTGGACCATTCACCATGTTTGTACCCACTGATCAAGCTTTCAGGTGACCTAGTTTTCTGTTGTTCTGTTAATGATATCACGTGTGTTCACAGACCTGGTTTTTTCGTGTTTCTAACTCTAATTGATGTTTGTAATGAGTAGCCATTGTGGCAGAGTCATTAGTGTGCTTTCCTGCCAGGGCAGTGTTTAAGGTTCAATCCCAGCAATGTTAGGATTACTTGATTTCCCTGATCAGTACAGTTCTTAAGTCAACCTAATCTCATAAATTGGGTGCTAGGCAATCTTCAGAATTGCTGGGGAAAGTATGGCGGTGAGAAGGGAACTGCCCCACCCACCTCATTATGCAATGAGTTAGATTACGTGAACGCCGAATAGCAATGGCAGTATCTGTCATCCCCCCCCCCCCCCCCCCCCCCCCCCCCCCCCCGTTTCCATCCTGTTTCAGGATATTGCGGTCAACACCAGCATCTTTCAGCTGTATGTTGATTCCTAGGCTAGATTACGCTCGTCAGCACGCCACGACTTTCTGAGCGACCGGCTGCATACTCTAAGTCACTGGCGCGACTCGAACCGCTTCCAATTCTCGTGCACTCACGTCAACCAAGAGAGTATTCGGGGTTACGGAGAAAGCTGCAAACTCCTCAACCAGGGAGACCGGCAGTGTCTGTCATAACTCCACGTTTACCTGCCATTACACCACGTTTACCTGTCATTATATCACGTTTACCTGTCATTATACCACGTTTAACTGCCATTACACCACGTTTACCTGTCATTACACCACGTTTACATGTCATTACACCACGTCCACCTATCATTACATCGCGTCTACCCGTCATTACATCACGTCTACCAGTCATTACACTACGTCTACTCGTCATTACACCACGTCTACCCGTCATTACACCACGTCTCTCTGCTATTACACCATGTCTACATGTCATTACACCACGTCTAACTGCCATTGCACCACGTCTACCTGTCATTAAACCACGTTTACCTGTCATTACACCACGTTTACCCGTTATTGAACCACGTTTACCTGTGAGTACACCACGTTTACCTGTGATTACACCACGTTTACCTGTCATTACACCACTTTTACCTGTCATTATACCATGTTTACCTGTCATCACATGGCGTTTACCTGTCATTATACCACGTTTACCTATCATTTCAACACGTTTACCTGTCAATGACGAGGTCCATAGACATGTGAATACATTCACCATTTCTAGTTACTGTATGACAGCTTGGTCATTACTGTTCTATCACCATGGTCTGGGGTTGTATGTGGGGAAGGATTCTGGGATACTGAGTTCTAATTCTTATATCTGATGTGTTGGCGGGCAGATCACTCGAGTTGTGGGAAGGGCTTGCATCTGACAGGATGAGATTGGTGTTGTGACCGTCTTACTGACCTGACATGATTGTACCATCTAACCGGAGGCTGTGTTGTAGAGCACTCCTTCCACTCTATAAGTGACACAGTCAGATGAGCGTGCAATGCCAGTACCGGAGCTTCACTTCTGTGGAGAGACATGGCGATCGTTGCAACTGTTGCATGAATGGAAAGACCGCCTGTGGCTAGACCTTACCACGAAGGGCTGCTCTCAGATCTTGGCCAGTTTCAGCCCTGGTCTTGTGACCTCTACAACCTGGTCTGAGTTTAACCGTGTCAGTAGTGGATATAGTACTTGCGTTGCTTCCAGTGTAGCTGAATTGTTGATTTATTTGCGTGTGAATGATGCATAACACTCATATTCTGCATTTTATGGCACACAGGCTGCTCCTTGGCGTAGTCGAAAGGTAGCTACACCGATCACGCGAGGGCGGTTGGGCGAGGCTTCGACGCCTATTTTCTTCCTCAGCCAAGGAAAGAAAAGAGGGGCGACCTATTCCCCCATGCTTTTAGGGCCACAAACTGTGGTAATTCTATCTCATCACAGACCAGTATCAGGTCCACAAACTGTGATAGTTCTATCACATCACAGACCAGTATCAGGTCCACAAACTAGGATAGGAATATCTCATCACAGACTAGTATCAGGTCCACAGACTGATAGTTCTATCACATCACAGACCCACAAACTGTGATAGTTCTCTCTCATTACAGACCAGGATCAGGACCACAAACTGTGATAGTTATATCACAGGCAGACCAGTATCAGGTCCACAAACTGGGATAGTTCTATCACATCACAGACCTACACAATGTGATGGTTCTATCACATCACAGACCAGTATCACGTCCGCAAACTGTGATAGTTGTATCACATCACAGACCAATATCCCGCTTTGGGACTTGCTTTTGTTTTACTTCTTCACATGTTTATGACACAAATGTCTCTTATGGATTGCTAGAAATCTGATTAACGACACTCAATTTCCCAACATTTTGGGAGATCTAAATAAGCTGCAACAGATCATTCGTCAGCACATCGCGGCGGGCCAGTTCATGAATACTTCATTCAGTTCATTTTACAACCTGCAAGGGAATCTGGCCAATTTGGAGACAAAGACGTCCTTGACATCTGGGGTGAGTTTATTGTATTGTTTGATTCTCATTGGTAGATTTGATTAACACACCAACAGTCCTAGAAACACACGGGCGTAAAATCACATCATGTGAGATGAGATGCATACGAAAGGAAGCTGGGACAAACAAGAAGAGACAAAGAGACAAATAAGAAACTAAGAGCAAAATTTTGGATAACACCGATTACTGACTTTATAGAAAATCAAAGAATTAAATGGTGGGACATTTAGGTATAATGGAACGCGGTCAATCAGCGATAAAATCGTTCTACGTGAGAACATCAGGATGGATGCAAAGCGAGAGGACGACCCAGAAAGAATTGGCTAGATTTAGTAAAAGAGACAATGAAGAAATCAAATATGAAGTGAGCACAAGCAACACAGACAATTATATCTGTCTTCTCTCTGTGATGCTGTACGACAAAAGCAGTAGGACAAAAGAAGAAAAAGAGATGGTATATTTAGTGCATTGTAGAGAAACGTTTTTGTATGTTTGTATTGTTCGCATATCCTTTTTAGGACATCGTTGTCAACATCAACATCTTTCAGCTGATTGTTGATAATAATAATAATAATAATAATAATAATAATAATAATAATAATAATAATAATAATAATAATAATAATAATAATAATAATAATAATAAACAAAATAACGTAAAACAAATAATATAATAAATAAGTTAAAATACAAAACAGAAATAAGACGTTTCGATCCTAGCAACCCTGTATAGGGTTACAGAAAGAAAAATTATAAATAAAAAGTAAAAACGCGTACAAAATATAAATAAGGAATACTATCTGACAAGATGTGCATACGAAGGGCATGCAAACATTTACGTGATTTATTGCCAAGGAAGGAAA
Source organism: Cepaea nemoralis (assembly GCA_014155875.1). Taxonomy (NCBI): domain Eukaryota; kingdom Metazoa; phylum Mollusca; class Gastropoda; order Stylommatophora; family Helicidae; genus Cepaea; species Cepaea nemoralis. Next base: position 14,626 of record JACEFZ010009929.1, read on the forward strand.
TGGGAAGACAAATTGTGAGCAAAATCTAACCGAGAAATGTAGCGTTAGGTATAGTATAGATTGAAGGGAGTGCTCTGAGTTCAGCGGTGGCATCTATAACAGTAATAACTACAGTTGGATGGACAAATCTCAAAGTGTTGATTAAGTAACTTTCCATTCTGAGTCTAGTCATGCTGATCAGATAACATGACTGTGACAGTGTGAAATGAAGTAACAAGACTTGATCTGGACTAAAACTTTATACTTTATTCTCAAGATGACAAGCCGTGTCTTCTCAGCTGGAATATCGGATGTTTACTAACCTTAACAACAACATACGTCACGATCGAGCATCCCTCCCCGTTTTCAGTCTCGATGCTCAATCGTGCTGTATCTATTTCCCCACTAGATCCTAATTATAACCCATACTTTTACACCTCCCCATGTATAAACAAGAATTTTCCTTCTAAAGGAAAAATCTTTACTCCTAATCCCCTTACTCTATTCCTTCCTTTTCCTTTCTTTTCTCAGTACCCCCTAATTCTACTCTAGATTGTCAACTAGTAAACCACTATATACTTCTTCTTCCATTCTACCTATATACGCTGTACCACGTATGGTAACTCTTTCGAACTTACCATTTCTACTCTTCTTTCTAATTTCCCCAACCAAATATATATAGTTATCTACTATATATATATATTTTTTTTTCTTTCTTGGCTCCTTCCGTTCCTGTATCAAATATACATTTTATAAGAAGAATGGCACGATATAATTATTATTGTATGCATGGCATTATGAAACTCCTCGCACTTCCACAACACAAGACAACCAGTACAACGAGAACAACGTAGACACAACGTATTTAGAAAAAGTAAAGAAGGGGTGCACCCATTGAAGAGAATAGATAGTCAAGATGACCACATTTACCTAAAATATTTACACATTCCACAACCACATTTACCTCTCATGCCAATCAAAAAAATTTGTACCACAAATTTTTCTTTATAAATACTTCTTACAAAAATAGATCTTTGTTCTCTATAAATCAAGTTGACATAATGTTCACAACCTTTGTATATATATACAACACTTTATGAAATTGAACTTTTGTCATAAGTTTTTCACAAGCCTTATATATTCAACATTTAAAATTGCCAACCACAATCCATATTCCGTTATCTCACCTTTAAGCATGAGACCATGTTCATATTTTATGAACACTTTTAATATAATTAAAGCTGGTTTTTCACAGCACCTATTTCCTGCCCCCTTCACATCCCATAATCTGCTCTCCGTCCCCCTATGTATTATATGCTGCTATTCACAGTTTTCCCCTAAACTTCTATCTCCCTATACTCTGCTCCTACTTTATTAACATTTCAGATATATACGAGACTTTTCAAGCAACCTAACCTTCGCAAACAGTATATGTCTCCATACTCTCCCTCAATAGTTTCACTATTCTTTTCCTAACGAAAGGGCCTTTTTATAAAGCCCCCTGTATTTGAAAACTTAACTAATATTCTAACCAAACTTCAAATCAATTCATTAACCACATCACTTAATATACCAAAACCAATTGTTTACGCAAAATTAAATCAAAACAAGATGTCACAATTATCCAAATAAAACACAATTTCAAATTAACACGGCATGCATTTTATCAAAGCAGAACCAAATATTATATTACTACGTATCATTATTAGACACTTTTACGGTCCAATAGTTTTTCCCTCAAACTACTATAAACTCAACGATCCTAAATTACTTAAACAATTAACTTTTTACAAAACCAAACCAAGCATGAAATAAAACATATTATACATACATACAGCATTAGAACATAATCTCAATAATATAATCAATTAATAACCATCATTACACATTACCCACTCAAGCAAAAACAACCGACCCACAAAACTCAAAGTGAATAACCAAGGCTTTTCAAAAATGCAAAACTATCTTAAGTTTACCACGTACAGTGGCCCCATCAACATTGGCTTCTCATACTAATTAATGTACTACATATTTATTTATACAAGCCATTCCGAAAAAAAACCAACCAATTCATTGCTACATATGTATATCTGTTAACTACAGACCAATAGAATCATCTCCACCTAACCAAAATAACCTTATAATTTAACTCCCAACACACATATTTCCGGAAACCAGTAAACACTGTAAATTACCTGCTGAATCGAATCCCTTTTTCTATTTATAATGTGGCCACCAATCCAATATTACTTAATGTATTAGCCATCCTTTTCTTATCCAGAACTTGTAACCTGGCCAGGCTATTATTTTCCTTGGACCAATCATAATCATCACTATAACTTGTTAACCCCTATCGTTAAACAGGGCATTTCTAGCTCCAACAAAAATACCTTCACCTATTATACCACCACCTCCAGACCACATCCATAGAATTTCATCACGCATTCGCGTTTCGAATCCTGAAACTCCTAACTTACCATCTGCAGTACTTTCGATTTCTCTATCTCCTATGTTTCCACTTCTTCAACAACTCCACGTTTCTTTGAATAAGTGCTAATTCTACATCAATATCTTCCTCTTCGTACAAACTGTTAGTTTCTTCCATACTACTATCTGTTTCAGACTTTTCATCCATTTCCTCTTCTTCTTCTGTATGTCTTTCGTTAGCAGCCGCTAATCTCTTCTGTTCAATATCCCATCTAATTTGTCGATCACTATTTCTTAAGGACCTCTCTAGTAAAGGCATATCCTCTCCGCTTGTTGAATAATCTCTAATTCTCCTCTGTCTTTTCACTTCCCTATCTCTTTGTCTATCCATTCTTCTTTTCGTTGCTTGTCTAGTGTTCCTAAATGGAGCACCTAATTCTTCTTCCATACTATCATAATGACTCTCATTCACTTTTTCTTCTTCTATTGTTTTCGGTATCGTCTGTTCTTGAGTATCATCGTAACCTGGAGTTGCCAATAACTGATTTTGAGCTGGATCTCTTCTAAAGCTCGGGGTTACTGTAGCTTCTCTGACGACTTGTTCATCTAAAAATCTTGTGTCTGAATAATAATTATTATTATAATTATTATTTTCCATCACATCATCATCTCTTCTTAAGTGCTCAACGTGTGCCCTTGCTACATGTCCCGTGACCTGGTTCTTGATATTATACGATACTGGGCCGATATAACTCTCATCGAACCTGAATTATTCCAAGCTCAATTACAAAATATTCAAACCTGCATGTATTAGTTATTTCCATATAGCCATGGTCTTACTGCCTTCATGAGACTTCTAGTTTTGTCCAACGCTGCTTCAGTCTTTTGTTGTTTTTGTGTTCTACTTTCCAATAGATAAACATCTTTCTTTTTAAAAGTATCATTTGCTCCCATCCTTGGAATTCGTCTCCTGGTTTTTGCTACTTTTCCACCATATATACTGTTATCTTGTTCCAAAGAGTCACTAACTAAACATTTACCCGCTTGTGTGCCACCAACCATACCGCACGAGGAAACACCTCGCTTCGAGTCAGGATCGTTCCTAATCATTCCTTTTAACTCTCTGTCTGGTGTATCTTCTATATCAAAATCTGTGAGGTCTGAAAATTCTGATTCATAAGACTCTTCGGTTCCACATCCATGATTATACCTGAGCAAAGTTTTTCCATTTCTAGCCCTAACACTCTTTCTAATTTTCTTTCTGCTGTCTTCTATCCTGGGTTGTCTAACTTCTGTACCTGTGTCTCTCTTTAATGCAACGGTGTTTCTCTTCGTCACTTTCAAGTCAAGTTGCTTTGGTTGATTTGCTATCAATGCGGTTTGACTTCCCTTCGTTATCTTGTTGTTTGGTTGTATCTGGGTTTTCTTTCCTACTGTATCAACTTGTGTCTGTGTGTTCCGTTCTACCACTTCAATCATCTGCGTCTGTGTCTCTCTTTCCTGTCTACCCCTAAAAATTGAAAATACCTGTCGATCATCAGCTAAGGTTCTATTAGTCTGATGCTGATTTACTCCTTTGTTTGACTTTGCGAGTGCATATCTCAATCTTCTGATTTCAAACCATTGATTTCGTAATGTTTTCTGCTCCTCACTATTAGATGGCCAGTTCCAGTTCCATCTTTTCTTATAAAAATTCTGTCTCTGCCAACTATTTTCTTCTGGCTTGCCATGTTGTCTCTCTTCATACCTTCGTGTTCTCGTCACGTCGTTTACATTCCATCTGTGACAGTTTCTGTCGTTTTTATAAAGCGGTTGTTTTCTAAAGCAGGTTGAGCTTTGACGTGGCCTTGGCGTAATGGTATCATACTGGCCATTCGATTGGAAACCTCGACTACATTGTCTTCTATCATTTTTTTCCAGTGTCATAATTTCTGCGCTAGTTTGATTAACTCCACGTCTTCTTTGCATTTCTCGAAAATTTCTATTTGTTCTACTATGCACACTTCTATTCTGTGAATTAAACTGAGCACATCTGTTACTACAAAATCCAAAAGCGTGTCCCCTCTGACCACAGCTCCAACAAACCATAGTTATGTTATTTGTATTACCTACCGTTTCTCTTACAGACTTTCTCATTTTGTCTAGTGAATGTATTTGGGCTGTATTTCTTCTGGATGGATGGATCAATTCATCCATTCTCAGGTTCCCTTTTCTTCCGCGTCCGCGTCTGTTATCAATTCTTTCCTGCGTTCTCGTACCTGTAAAATTCCTACGTCTATCTTCAACATTCCTACTCACCCTGTTATTGTCATGTCTATCCTGTATATTCGACTGGACACGCCTGTTATTACAAAAACGAGAAACATGTCCCCGTTGACCACAAACCCAACAGACAATATTTGTTCTATTTGTGTTGACCACTGTCTCTCTTGTAGGGTATCTCATATTTCTTCTTTCCTCGTTATCATATCTATTTCTACCTTGTAACGTCTGTATTCCTCCTCTCCTATTCCATCCGAATCTTGTTTGTCCTATTTCCATAGGTTCCTCAACTCTGTCTTCTCGACTACTTCCTACTTCTCGTCCTGTTCTCAATCTAAATCTACGTCTCAAATTTTCCTCTTGTACCGCGATATCTACTGCTTGTGATAACCTCTCAGGATTTTCTCTCATTAGCTTAAGTTTCAAACCATCAGAATTTATGCCATCCACAAAAATTCCTACTAACATCCTTTCTACCTCCTCTCCTCGTACATTTTGTCCTAAGAACGCTTCTTCAGCCAAGTTAATCAATCTATCGCTAAACAATTGTACCGTCTCTCTGCTATTTTGTTTAGCCTGCCTCAACACCGAAAATGCATGTTGCGGGTCCGTTATTTCTGCATATTTCCTGGCTAGATCTTCTTTAAATTGTTCCCATGTCTCATCTACTCTAGCCTCTAACTTTCTCCTTATATGATCCGAAACCGGTTCCGTTGCCGTCTGATAAGCCAGTCTCATTTTTTCTTCATCTGTTGCTGAGATTAAATAGGCATATTTTTCTATAGAGGTGACCCATTTCTTAAAGTCTCTGGCCTGTCCACTAAACTTCACAATTTCTGTTATCATTCCTTGTTGGTTAATCACCATGTTTAATTTACCTACTGCTGTTCCTACTCCCGTCAACACCTGGGCCAAGTTATCCGGTTCCGCCATGCTGAAAAATACTGAAACAAAGCAAGCAACCAATCACACAATTACAATTTCCCAAATCCCAAACAGCACAATTCAGTTGGTTATAATATTGTAAGATAGAACATTAATCACAAGAAGCACCAACAATATCCTGTCTGAACATAGGAAGAATGAACCCTGTCTTCAATAAAAAACTCAAATTTGTGGCAATCAGAAGGTTCCTTGTAGATATTTGCTTCTTAAACCACAATAATGTCCTGTACTCCGCTCTAATTAAGAAATTCGGAACATCACGGGAGACCTCGAAATACACAATTTTACTCTGAGTCTATCTCCTTAAATAAATCAGTTACCTTCTTTTACTAGCTGACGGATCCAGTTCAACCAACCAGAGCCCGCATCAACTGAAATTTAGTCTCGGAATTCAGGTGGCGGAGTTCAGATATCTCTTCTCTTCCCTCAGGTAATTTCGTCCTTCTCGTGGGCTGCCAGACAATCTTCAACCCCTGGTTGGGTCACATCTCATGGGATGCCTGGATAGTCTTCGACCCCTGGTTGGGTCCCTTCCTTGATTCTGGTCTTTGCTTCCACCCCGGGTGGGGTACCTCTTCGATGTCTTGATAGGGTCTTAGTTATAACGTGGCCCTAAAAACTATCAAGGTCAGCCGAAGCCCAATGATAGTCGACTGTTTCAAAAACTTACAGCCCAATCAACGAATTTTTCATGTTGTCCTGACAATGTTCAACTGAATTTCTGGTTTGCCCAAGGTCTCAGGACAGGATGACTCTTCAGAAGTGAATTTTATACAACTGCCATGGCAAGGCTCTTGAAAACGATAAGGTTCAGGCAACGGCCATGGTAGGCCCCTTGAAAACGATAAGGTTCAGACAACGGCCATGGTAGGCCATTACCTTCACAATTTGTCGTACAGCATGCCGCCAGCGGTTCTAATTAGCTTCTCTGTGATGTTATTCGGCTTCTCGTTGTTGGCCGGCCTACTTCAACCTCAGCTTCTTGGTCCACGGCACCATTATTACTTCTGTGATAGTGTGAAATGAAGTAACAAGACTTGATCTGGACTAAAACTTTATACTTTATTCTCAAGATGACAAGCCGTGTCTTCTCAGCTGGAATATCGGATGTTTACTAACCTTAACAACAACATACGTCACGATCGAGCATCCCTCCCCGTTTTCAGTCTCGATGCTCAATCGTGCTGTATCTATTTCCCCACTAGATCCTAATTATAACCCATACTGTTACATTACCTTATTACAGTGACACATAGACACTCACGTGATATGTCGAATTGTAGTCTGTCTCCATGCCGGTCTCTTTGGCCTAAGGAGTTAGCGACTTTCTCCGTAATCCCGTATACTCTCGTGAGTAACCTGACGTACGCGAGAATCTGTGGCGGTTCTAGCCGCGTCGGTAACTTACGGGGTATGTGAGCCAGTCGCTCAGAAAGCAATGGCAAACTACTGAGCGTAATCTTGGCATGAAATCAATAATAACTTGAAAGATGTTGATGTTGACAGCAATGTGCTGTAAAGAATATGCGAACAACAAAAAAAAAGAGTGTCTCCATAGTTTTGTTTTCTTTAAATGCTGCTCATTTGTAGCCTTTAATTCTTGCTTCACTGAAATGGTTAATACTATACTATTACATACTATAATACATACTATACGTTTTTTTGGGGGGGCGGGGGGGGCTGCGTGGCCTCGAGGTATGGTGTCCGCCTCGAGTGCTGGATGTCCCGGGTTCAAGCCCCGGTGATGACCGGGATCTTTTCACGTGGACTTCTAGTAATACAAGTTCCCATGGTCTCTGGGTAGTGAGATCGGTCGCCCGTGTGTATTGTTGCGCACTTAACAAACCCTTGGTAGTTGGAAATCGAAAAAGAGTAGCCTAGCGGTGCTGCCCGGGCACAATTTCGAGTTAAAACTCTACCCAAAGTATTTTCAGGATCCTCGCCGGTCCTACGGAGTTCGTGCACTGAGCTGAGTTTCTCCAGACTCAAATTTGAGGTAGGAGGAGAACGGAGCACTTGTTGGTTGCACCCGTGTCCCGTGATGTTGATCCATCGACTAAACTAAACTAAACTAATACTATACGTTTTTAAGGCCTTGTACCGGTCAAAGAGCCGCCTGAACATGCTATGATATAGTTGTCTGTCTTGTGCCACTCTCTCCAATTCCACGGATGTCTGAATTGATCGATTAGTGCATGTCTGTTTTACACATGTTTTTCCTTGTCTACCCTTTCCTCTTTCCATAACTATTTTAATTCTAGGTTTCCTTTTAGTCTTTCTTCGTGTTGTAGGGTGTGATCAAACCTTGATAGCCTTGGTATTTGTAGTACTGTTCTATTTAATTTAATTCCGTTGATTTCATATTGAACAGAATATAACCTATTACGTGCTGAGCTATGACAACTCCACAAACAAGGATACATCTCATGTAATAGAAGGCAACATTGAGGCGTGGAATGGAGTCATCCACATCATAAATGATGTAATGGGAACGATAGATGTCATGTCTGGACGCACGCAGGTAAGATTTACTTTGTAAACATTATATTTATTTTTAACGGAAAGAAACAAAAAAGACTGTCAAACCAGACGCAGATGTCGACAAGATAAGCCGACTGTTGGCTTCTTTTGATTCATTCATACAGCCGTCTGAAAGTGAGCCAGCAAGAAGATAACTAACATTTTATAAACATCAAATACCACTTCTATTGTTCACAGCAATGATTTTATATTCCCGATATATCGCATTGGACTCGAGCGTAGTCTCCACACGTGCAATTACTACTAGAACTTGCTACTACTAATGCGTGCACTGGACTGGTTTTGCGTGAGAGTTAGCTGTCTCTTTTAGCAGTGTCCCTCGACAACAAGTGGACCCACTCCGACTTCTGAGGTACTTGCAATTTATGTTCCCAAGGGAGAGAAGTCAACCTTTATGCCCAACTGACTGGCGTGTGAATGAATCCATGTGCTCACTAAAGACAGTTTAAGTATGACCTCCTCAAACCGTCAAGACGAACAATAAACGATATCTCATATACATTGAGGCGTTAGCAATCAGGCTGCTCCAGTCGGTTTAGAGTCAACAGAAAGCGGTCGTTAAAAATTTGGAATTACCGTGAGGACCCACATTCCAACAATGCTTGTGACTATGTGTTTTAATTGTTTCAGCTTAAATAGTATTCATTTATCCACTACACGTGACATATAACTCTGCCGTAAGCACCTGACGAGAAGCAGCGAAATATGACAGATATGACAGGCAATAAATCGTGCAACATGTTGTTTGTGTCTTCTGTGTTTAAGTATATATATATATATATTAGCTGGCAATTCAAACGATGACACTATGATTTCTGTCTCTAGTCATGTTAGCAACATCTGCAGATTTTATTTTCCGAAATGTTCTGTAGCATGTCTTATATATGAAATTATATATGTAACAGATGCAGGAGGAAGGCTATGTCATTCAGACTGACTGTAAGGATAGACGAGAATCTAACTCCATCAGTAGTATGGCGTAGTTGTTTATTGTAGCGTCAGTTTACAAATTCAAAATCCTTAACTACAAGTATTCGAAATAAATTTACAACATTCCTGTTCGTATCCCAAAAGCTTCATGCGACCTTATGGTCCGGTCACAACTCACTTACGTTCCCTAGATCCGTGTCATAAGATGACCACCCCTAGTTACCCCTTAGCGATGTGCCCATCCGTGCCTATAATCTTCCCATTGCACACCAAGCCAAATCCCTCACTAGAGAGACTCTGTTATATATACTACTGTAATTTACTTACTGAATATCTATGCAACAAATCCTGCATGTTGTCAATAGAGGACGACTCATACAGACTTCTCACATCGTGAACTCCTGCATTATTAAGTTGTATCATTTATTTGACCACTACAAATTGTGATTCCTCTTACAGTTGTAATGTTCTTCTTTCTCTTGTCTACTCGCAACGTCTTTTCCCCAAAACTTCATAATAAGTGAATTTTAAAGAAATATTTCGAGAAAGAGCAGCATAATTTACGAATACCATCTCTGGTGTATCCTTGGATGATTCCGAGCTCTGAAGTGAAAAACTCGGGTGTACTGGTGGCTGTGCAAGAAGTGTCCAGAGCAGAGTTATAAATCTCTAATACATTAAACCTGTGTACTATCAAAGTGCTCTAATTATTATCAAAGTGTGAGTAAAATAGAGAACAGTCCTTCAACAGTTATCAAAGTGTGATCCCATGAGAGCGCAATGCGCTAATTATGGCCACAGTGTGGTTCTTTGAGAGATTATTGTCATAATTGTTATCAAGACAGTGATTCTATGACAGAGTCGTGTGATAATTGCTATCAAACAGTGATTATATGAGAAAATTGTCCGATAATTGTTATCAAAGTGTGAATCTATGAGAGAGTCGTCCGTGAATTTTTATCACAGTGAGATCCTATGAGACAATCCTCTGATAATTTTCATCAAAGCGTTATTGTATGAAAGAGACGTGACATAATTGTTATCAAAGTTTGTTCTTATGAGAAAATCGTCCAATAATTGTTAAATATATGTTAGTTAGTTAGTCGACGGATCATCCTCATTGCATATCGAACCCTTCAGCCCATAAGTGCTCGGATCCCATCCTCACTAAATCCCGCAGCGTAAGCGGCTAAAAATACAAGTTCTGTGTTCGTGTATTAATCTTCTTTGGCTTCCTGCATAGTGTTCTTGTTTGACCACATACATACACATTTTGACTACTGCTCTACAATCTGGGACGGTTGTTCCAATTCAAGCACCACGCGACTTTATTCACTCCAGAAACGGGCCTTGAGTTTAATTTATAGCAAACATTTAACTGACAATCCTAGCCTGCATAAACGCCTTCAGTTACTACCACTCCGCAAACGTCTGCTTTTCAATAAGGCTACACTAATTCACAAAATCCTACATCGGAATGCCCCAAACTACCTTTGGCCATTGTTTGAATATAATGCTAGATACAGTAAACGATTAAATATATTACACCTTCCGAAGCCTAGGATAGACTTATACAAAACAAGCTTAACGTACTCTGCAGCTCAGCTGTGGAACAATCTTCCACATGAAATAAAAGACATCATCAATCCCTATTCATATAATCGCAAATTATTTGAACACTATCTCAGTACGGACTACCTTCCCCCTTAATAATAGACGTAATAATATAATAAAACCCTAGTATAACAGCCAGTCTCCTTTTGGTAGGCCAGTATATTCCACATAGCTAATAAGTGCCACACCAGTTATTACTATTACTGAGTCGTGTAGTATTTATTTTTAATTTTTCCACATGCCTTTATAATGCATATCTTTTATATTGTTGCTTTTTTCAGTTAGCCTTGAATGATGTGTGAATGGTGTAATGTAAGAAAGAGAGTGATAAAAGGGCAGAATGATAGACGGGCCTGCGTGCCCAATTCTTAACCCTTTCAAAATAAAGTTTTGTTGTTGTTGTTGTTATACAAACCTCTTTTAATTTGATGTTCTCGCAGCCTGATCATGGTTGTAAATTCACAGTCATCACTAGGTTCTCGCAAGCGACTTTCTTCTCGTAGAGCATTCATAATGTCATCCTTGTCCATGTCTCGCCCGACCTAACTGCAAGCTTGTCAGCCTTCTCATTTCCTTGTACCCTTGTACCATTTTGTATGCCACTTGATTTAATCATGTATAATATAACATTACTGTGATGTGAGTGAGAGAGTTAGTGAGTGGGAGAGAGAGTGGGGGAGCGAGAGAGAGAGAGAGAGAGAGAGAGAGAGAGAGTGAGAGAGAGAGAGAGAGAGAGAGAGAGAGAGAGAGAGAGAGAGAGAGAGAGAGAGAGAGAGAGAAAAGAGAGAGAGAGAGAGTTGAATTGCATCACAAATTTTTACGCTACACAATGTATATGCACAATGTTTTCTCCACTTCTTACAATTTTTGCGAGAATGCTCACGACAATTATCAGTGTCTCAACTGTGTGTAAAGTGTGGGAGTTTGTTCTTATTAGTTTCAGTGATCATGTGTGTGTGTAGATGTGAGGATGTTTGTGTGGGTGTGTATGTGAGGGATGTGTGTGGGGGTGTGGGGAATGTATTGTGTAGGGGTTGTGTATGGGTGATGTGTATGGGTTGATGGGTGATGTGTAGATGGATGAAGGGATGTGTAGTCGGTGGGGGATGTATGTGTGTGTGAGGGATGTGTGTGTGTGAGGTGGGGTTATTTGGGAAGATTATTGGAAGTATGTGGGTGTTGGTGGGTTGGGGGTGTGATGGGTGATGTGTAGATGGATGAAGGGATGTGTAGTCGGTGGGGGATGTATGTGTGTGTGAGGGATGTGTGTGTGTGAGGTGGGGTTATTTGGGAAGATTATTGGAAGTATGTGGGTGTTGGTGGGTTGGGGGTGTGGGTAGGGAATGTGTATTTGGGTGGGTGAATGGATTGTGGAGGGGTTGTGTATGGGGGATGTGTATGGGTTGATGGGTGATGTGTGGATGGGTGAAGGGATGTGTAGTCGGTGGGGGATGTATGTGTGTGTGAGGGATGTGTGTGTGTGGGGTGGGGGTATTTGGGAGGATTATTAGAAGTATGTGGGTGTTGGTGGGTTGGGGGGTGTGGGTAGGGAATGTGTATTTGGGTGGGTGAATGGATGTGTAGGTGATTGTGTGGGTGGGGGATGGGTGTGTAATGGGTGTGAGGGATGAGTCTGGGGGGTGTCTGTGAATGGGATATGTCTGTGTGGGTGGGAGTGTGTGAGTTTGGATGGGGTAATTGTGAGTGGGTGGAGGATGTATGTGTGGGTGGTGAGGTTATTTGTAGGTGGGGAATGTGTAGGTGGGTGGGTGGGGAGATGTGTCTGTGGGCTAGAGATGTGTGGGCGGGGATGTGTATGAGGAATGCATGTGGGGGATGTGTGTGTGTGAGGGGAATGTGTTTATGGGTAGAGTTGTGTGTGGGAGGGGAGATGTGGGATGTGCAGGTGGATGACGGATGTATATGAGGATGGGGGATGTGTGTTTGGCTGGGTGGTTGGGGTGTATGTGGGTGGGAGGGTATATGAGAGATGCATGTGTTGATGGGCGGGTGGGTGATGTGCGGGTATGAGTGGTGGATGGATGAGTACGTGAGTGGGTGGATGTGTGTGAGAGATGAATGTATGGTTGGGGGATGTGTGTGTTTGTGGGAAGATGTGTGTGAACGGCGGACGTATGTGGGTGGCGTATATGTGGTGGGGTGTGTGTTGGTGGGAGGTGTGTGTTTTTGGGTGTTTTTTGGTGGGGGATATGCGTGGGCAGGTGGGGAGATGTGTTTGTGGGTGGGGATATGTGTATAGGTGGAGGATGTGTAGTTGAGAGGTGACGGATATTGAGTGGGTGAGTGTCGCATGATTGCTCACTCCGTCTTGTTCACTGCTGCACATCACAATTTCAAAACACACTTCTCACTAAGGGTTTGCACTAGAGGGAATTGGGATGCTAGGAATGTGGCGTCAACAGTATTAATAGCTGTGACACCCAATGATGGACAGATCATGTGGTCTAAGCCCGTTCTGTCCATTGGTTAACCTAGAATATTCGCGTCGCCCGCGAAATATTTTGGGTCCAGCGACGCTAAATTTCGGCACTTGCAGAGCGACCGGCAAAGCATCTAGATGTGGTTTAGGTCTCTGTATGTCCCTCATTCTGATTCAGAAGGAAAGCTTCAGACGAAATTATGCCTGAGTTTGTTTATTTCTGAGTCAGGTAAAGCTTTAAGTATGAGAGTATGAGAGAGTGTGTGTGTAAGTTCCGGCACTAATATATATATATATATATATATATATATATATATATAATATATATATATATATATATATATATATATATATATATATATATATATATATTCTTCTATTAGAAGATAGAAACCAACTTTCAACCAGTCTCAAAATGGCTACTCTCTGCCAGCACTGATGTAGATATCTGACTCCATCTCTCATTCGTTTCCAGAAGAGTGTTGTACAATCACTATGTCTGAAGCTGTGAAAAGAATCTAAATTATGCCCAGACTGTTTCCTATTCTTGAGTCTAAATCCCACTGGCTGTCTGACTGCGTTCAGAGCAGGTTTAGTACAAGATAAACTATGATCTGTGTGCTGGGTGTTGCCTTAGTTGCAATCCACAGCGAACCACCAACACACGCGAATGTGAGGAGGAATGAAAGACTACCTCTTATCTTATATGTTCGTGGCGGTAAGACAGAATGTGTGTGTAACTGTTTAGCATCCATGACTGGTCCAGAATTTCTACTGCTGTGATTTATTCGAACAAGCATTTAGCACTCTGACGAACAACAGTCCAGCTAACAGCCCAACACCGGCACTCAAGTGAACGGAGAAAAGAAGAATGGTGTTAGTTTGAGAGAATGAGTACAATGTGGTGTCTCATCTTTCTTTCACTCTGTATATATATACATGTTATTGAATGAGAGGCAGTGTAAATCCTCATAAGGAACATTTCACATAGACCTCCACATTCATACCAATTATATGTTACTTATATTAACTTTAGAGTGAAATATTTAATGTATGTTTCTTTACATTATTACTTTGATGCAACATGTGGAATGTAGTTTATTAAACCATCACCCTGTTTGACCGAGTAAGTAAAGGACATAATATGCTTTCATGCATAAGCACTTCTAAACTGTCAAGGGGAAATATCACCCCAGTGTCAGAAGAAGTAAGTAAAGGAAATGACAGAAGAGGTGAGAGGGTATAAACAGGAAAGTATCCAGGCAGACTAAATGGTGGCAGCACTGATTGGTAACATGAGTTAATATGTATGAGATGAACAATCATCCTATTCTGTTCCATTACTATGTAGGGATCAGATATGCTGGGTACATCTCATCATTTACTCTCCATCATTCTTTTCTAGCCTTGTCAGTCACTGTGTCTGTGTCCTCTGTGAGAACATCAGCCAACAGGCCACTATGTACAAGTGCAGTAAAAGAAGGCTTGCCCAAGATAATTGCTGATGTCTAATGCCAGTACAAGGAGACACACTGTAGCTCTTAACTTGTAGGTACTTCCTGAATCTGCTACCTTCTGTACCTCATGTCTGTAAACCCTTTTCATTTTTGTCCACTGGAGAATCATCATCCTTTGGCTAGATATAATGTGTTCACCATGTTTATCCACCTCAGGTGAGGATGGCGGTGTTCGCAGATTGTCATGATCCAGAGGTGCAGAACATTGCCCAATAATGTACAATGGCTGTCAACCTAGAGCAGATCTGTAATATAAAGGTGCAACAGGACCAAGAATATTCAATGAGTCCCCACTGAACTGTGCCCAAACCGGATCTGTGTTTCATGATTGCTCTGATGATTGATATATTTACAGTGTAGAAACAGTTCTAAGATCATTAGGATCAAATTTATACCTCAATGCAAATTATTTACAAATATGGCAGAAGTTTGGCAACATTTCATCACTGCTATACTTTGATTTTACTCAGTGAAACTTTATACTTGTGAGAACAATCAATAACTTTCAGGAACAGAGAGTAGTCATGGACTCCTCTGATTCATACAGTGTGTAGAGACTGTTTAGACTATTTGTTTTACAAATCCTTGAGAAATGTTCCAGTACCATCTGGGGTATTTATTACAGAAACAATAGCAGGCTAACTGATGGGAAGGCTTAGTGGCCACATGACTGAAGTCATCTCTGAACATGAGAGTTCTTATTTCTAATGTTGAATATGAACATTATCTCAATGTCTTGATGTATTTCATATATGTCATAATGCATCACTGGTTACTTCCACAGGTTTTTATTTTGATTAATAAACCAAATTAACTGTTCCTGCATTCTTCTGTCAAGTCCATTGTGGTGTAGCAAAACATTTTATTATCTATGTGTTTAGTTAGGAAACTACTTCACATAAAGGTAGTATCTGGAACTACAGGTGACTGGGTAAACTCTAATAGACAGCTGAAGTCTGTCCTATTGTAATCTCCCAGGTTCCAGGTTACTCAGAAAAGGGAACTTTACATTTTATTAATTCCTGTGACCATTTCACCTAAAAGGGAAAATGATCATAGGTGGGGGACTCTCGAGCTAAGTTTCTCTTTTCGGGAAGGAAGATTTTGGAGGGAAGAAAGTAACATTCCTGGGGAAACCCCTAGATTTCAAGAGCTATTATGGGTCACTTTGGCTTCCAAGAACCCATCCCCTCCAAATGAAATCAGTCCCATCCTCATAGCTTTATTTCATTGTGGGGTAAGTCAGAGTGGGTACTGCTTCCAACACCCAATATGTCACAGTGAGTGGGTGTAGGTTGGCTGATGTGTGTTTGCGTGTGTGGGAAAAGTTGTGAGGGTGCAGGATGTATGTATGGATAGGTGCGGGGTGTGTGGGGAAAGTTGTGAGGGTGCAGGATGTACGTATTGATAGGTGCGGGATGTATGGTTTGACGGAGGTATGTGTGTGTGTGGTTTTGTGCTGGGTGGTTGCGGGTGTGTGGGTGGGTGGTGGGGAATATGTGGGTGGGTGTGTGCGTGTCGGTTATGGGATGAGTGGGGAATGTATGTGTGGGTGGGGAAATGTGTGTGGGTGGGGGATCGGTGGGTGGGTGGCGGCATATATGTTTGCCTGAGTCTGTGTGAGTGCGTGGAGGTATGTGTGGGTGGGTGGGGGTGTGGTGGGTGGGTGGGGGATGTGTGGGTGGCTGAGGGATGTGTGGGTGGCTGCGGGGTGTGAGGGTGGATGGGGGATGTGTCTAACAACATTGCAATATGCACTGTTTATGTTTATAACTTTCATTTGACAATGTTTTTTTTTCCCCATGTGAATGTACCATGCGTAATATGCATTGTTTATGCTTATGCTTACAAAATCAATTTGACAATGTTTTTTCCCCTATGTAAATGCAACATTTGATGACTGAAAGATGAGTGATCGAAAGGGCCGAATGTAATACGGGCCTGCGTGCCCAATTTGTTACCCTTTTAAAATAAAGTTCGTTCGTTCGTTCGTTCTTTCGCACCCCGCATGCCCTGGCACGAAAATGAAACTAATCTTTGCGTCCGAGATCGCCCCAGAGACAGCAATCATATCATTCGGACCCACCCCATCTCTATCATCCTGAGCATGCTCATTGAGTCACTGAGGAAACGTGCCCAAGTGAAGGTCTGTGTCTCGAGCACTGCTAACGCTTTACCCACTGCCATGACTTCCATAGTCAGGCTACTTGTGGTCAAATCAAAAGCACCAGAATCTTCCTACACAACTCTCCCTCCGGACTGAGCCGTAAAAACCGATGAAATTCTGACTCGTCGAACGACCGACCAATCTGTGTAAATGACAGCATCACCCTCTAAACAATTCTCGAAGATCAAAGCCTGTACTTCCGCCTCGACAACAGCCGGGTTTTGTTGTCGGCATTTTCTGTCTATTATGATGCAAACTGAAAAGGACGCGCAGATCTCTTTTGGCTCTTGCACCCTCTCCTCGCCAGGTTCTAAGTCCTAAAGTGAACACACTACTGACGATTGTCTTCGGCTTGACCCATCCACGACTTTCCTCTTTTTAACCTGCTACCCTTTACTTTTTTAATTTCACTATGCAGTGGATGTTATGTGTTTGCTTTGACTCTAAGCTAGGCACGCGCTCGGCAAATCTGTATTCTGTCCCCAATGGTTGGAAAATCAAGATGGTGCATCGCCCTTCATGTCGTATCTCTTATTCATCATACGTACGATATCGTACGATATATGATCTGTAAATAAATACATTGAACGTTGTGTCGTTGAGTATTAAGTCAAATCACGTTGTACTTGTACTGTCTCACATGTGTTAGGTTAGCGAGCCAAGTTTAAGACCCTGACATGTGTGGACGTGGGAGCTCGTCCGGGAAGTGCGCTGCATTAACAAACCCAGTGTGTGATGTAATAATTGGGAATTTACCAGAGGTTAATGATAAACCTCATGACATAACATCTCTGTGTATTGATGATAACATAACATCACCATCCAATGTCATCATTGATAATGTTACACCACCTATTGAATGTATGGTAGCTAATGTAGCACTAAGATCTCATGACATCATTGATAACATTGTTTCATCACCATCTGATATCATTGAATGTGTGAACGCAGTAACTAGATCTACTGCTAGAGTACAAGATGAAAGTAATCAGACTGAGGCTATCCAAATGCTCAGCCTAGTATCACTACCTACTAACACCATGAAGGAAACGTTTGTAACAGCCCAAAAGGCTGACCCTTCATTGTTAAAATATTTTAATCTGATCGGCCAAAAGCCAAAGGTAACCAAGAATGCAAAATGGCATTTTGCTGTGAAAAAATGATATCCTCACCAGGTATTATACCAGAGGTGACAACACCACAGAGCAAACTGTTTTGCCAACTAATTATCGTAGGCAAGCCTTACATCTTGCCCATGATATACCTCTTGCATGGCATAAGGCATACGCCAAGACCAGATCAAGATTATTAACACAGTTTCATTGGGCCAAATTTTGCAATGACATTAAAGAATATTGCAGAAGTTGTGACACCTGCCAGAAACTGGTAAAAAAAGGTAAACACCCACAGGCAAAGTTACAAGTCACTGACTTAGCCAGTCGACCTTTTGAAAAATTATCTGTCGACATAGTGGGCCCTCTCAATCATACAACAACTAGAGGGAATAAATATATTCTAACTGTCATTGATCAATGTAGCCGCTGGCCGGAAGCTATTCCGCTAAAGAACATAACTGCCAATGATATAATGGAAGTTTTCTTCCATATTTTTTTCTCGGATAGGATTTCCAGACACTATCCAATCTGATAGGGGCACTCAGTTTATCGCCGCATCTACCCTAGCTTTCACCAAAATGTTGGGAGTGAAGCAATGTTTCAATTCCCCGTACCATCCTCACTCTAGTGGAATTATAGAAAAGTTTAACGGCGATTTAAAGCACATGCTTGCAAAAGTCACGCAAGAGCACCCCAATAACTGGGATGTATATCTACCAGCTATTCTTTTTGCTTATCGCGAGGTACCACATTCTAGTACCGGTTTCTCTCCTTTTGAACTTATCTATGGTGCCAAACCACGTGGCCCATTGACTATTTATCACCAAATGTTAACTGACTCCACTCCAGTACTTAAACCCATATCATCATACGTATATGTTACATCATTGCGTGAAATAATCATCAAATCTTGTATAATTGCAAAGAATGCATTAAAATTATCTGGTGCTACTTATAGACAGTATGCTGACAAAGGTAATAGGATAACGTTGACACCTGGACAGGACGTTCTTCTTCTATTACCTAGTGACAGACATTTATTGACTGATTCTTGGCAGGGACCTTTTAAAGTGACGAGACAGATTTCACCTGTAGACTACGAGATCCAAATAAAAGACAAACACAAAATATTTCACATAAATATGCTAAGACCATACCACAACAGAGACAACGAACAAGACGATACAGCTTGTACAGTGATAATAGATCATGAAGACGACGAGGCTAGTGACGAGATTCCAACACCTGCATTAGACACGACAAACTGCTTGACGGAGATCAAAATCAACCCAAAGTTAACTCAAGCAGAAACAGACAGTTGCAAACAGCTAATACAACAGTACAACACCATCTTCTCTAACAACCCAGGACAAACAGAATTAGTACAACATCACATCACACTCACCTCAAACACACCCATAAGATGCAGACCATACACAATTCCATTACATTACAAAGAACACCTACATCAGGAGATCATCAACTTAGAGAAAAACAACATCATAAGACGATCCCAATCAGACTTCTCATCTCCAATGGTCATAGTACGCAAAAAGGACAACACGATAAGACTGTGTGTCGACTATAGGAAGCTAAATAAAATCACTCTTCTAGATCTTGAGCCAATGGCTAACTCTGACGATCTACTGACAGAACTGAGAGACGCTAGGTTTTTTACGAAGATAGACATGACTAAAGGATATTGGCAAATAGCGGTAGACGAACAGAGCAGACATATGACAGCATTTGCCACACCTTGGGGACTGTACGAATGGTGCAAACTTCCATTTGGGCTTGTCAATGCCCCAGCCACAATCGTACGTATGACACGACTTCTTCTTGTAGACATTCCTAACATAATTTGCTATATTGACGACATCTGTGTTCACACAGAGACAATGACAGAGCACATTAAGACTTTAGAACAGACATTTGAACGTATCAGACAGCACGGACTGACGGTAAAGCCTGCGAAAGTAGACATAGCCTACCAGGAAATATCCTTCTTGGGGTACAAAATATCCAATGGTTTTGTCACGACAGACGATAACATTGTGTCCAAGATACTAAAACTCTCACTTCCGACTACTAAAAAGCAAGTCAGAAGTTTGTTGGGACTGATAAATTATTACCGGCAGTTCATTCCTGATTTTTCCGAACTGACCGAAGTATTTACTAACTTACTAACAAAAGATAAACCGGAGAAAATTGTAAGCAATGAATGCCTAAAATTTGCATTCCGTAAAGTATTATCTTGTTTTTCTGATAATAGCTTACATAATCCCATCCTGAAATTGCCCAATCTCCATTTACCTTTCAGATTGCGGACAGACGCGAGCTCCGTGGCGATTGGGGCAGTCTTGTTGCAAGAGCACAATAACATCCTCCATCCCGTGTACTTCGTATCCCGGAAACTAATACCCAGAGAACGGGCTTGGTCAATACCTCAGTTGGAAGCCCTAGCTTTAGTGGTGGGTATAACTAAATTGTCTAGATTCCTTCTAGGACGCCATTTCATCGTGGAATCTGACAGCAGCCCGTTGCGATTTATAAATTCAGGTGTACCTTCAAACCAGATGGTAGCGTGCTGGTCTCTTAAACTTCAAGATTACAGCTTCGAGGTTCGACATATTCCAGGCAGAACCAACACGATCGCCGATCTGTTGTCCCGTTGTCCGACCGACCCAGTAAGCACCAATGTCTGAGTGCACGGTGAGAAAATACACTCAGATTAACACAGCCATCCATCAGTGAATATATTTTTTCCATTCACAAAAAGCTGTGTAAAGTCTACTATGTCAGTGTGATAGGGATTACTCCCAATATATATAGTGTTCTTATTTTACTAATTCATGTAGTGATTGTCGTGTATAATTGTGTAGTGTGTGGTAGAAAGCGAACTTTATTAATTGTATATATTACGAACAAGAACAGAGTCACATTCGTTCAAAAACTTACCGAAAGCGAACTATCCAATTTGACAGTGGCATCTGCGTGTGGAACATTCCAGAGATATTTTAAAGACGTGTGTGAACGTGTGACCTAAACATTGACAGCTACACCACTGCAGTCATTCGTAATCCAGAAGGTTTTAGAATGAAACATCCAACACATGAACGATTAGAACATTGTACCTTCCGTAACTACATCAGACCGGAACAAGTGTGTTCTACAAGCTTTCAACATCAGCTGTTTAGGTGTTCGTGTGTACTTCCGGATTAGTTTAGAAATTTAGAGCAAAAGTAGCAGACGACAAATAAAAGTTGAAAAAGCTATGACGATTCTAAAATCTTTAGGAATCAACAAAGTTGAATACACGAATTGTGTATTTATATATTTATGTAGTGTAATCTTAGAATCATATCTTGATTAATGTATTCACTACTATCGACTTTTTCTCGTTAGTAGTGAAGAATTAGTCAAGCGATGACACTAAGAAATAGATATTTATTGTAAAATTATTATTTGCATGAATTTTGAAATTATTCCCCTTTCATTTATTTGTTATTACAGCATAACACAAAGGGCCATAATTTGAAATGTATACTATAATGTGTTGTATATAAATAGCCATGTTAGTTGCCAGATTGTTAACACACCAGGACAGGCATCTACTGGGCATGGCTAGAGTGTTACCGACATTGCAGACCAACACAAGAGCTCCTGGCCAAATGAGGTCAGGGTTTGAGCGTTTAATGCGACTTAATTAAAAGCCGTATTTCGGTCTAGCTAGATGGTTTTTGTTTCAAGAACCATATTATTACGTTTTTTTTGGAGGCTGCGAGGTAGATGCGTGAAGCTGGTACTACCGATCTGACTGGGTCAGTAATGCAATTGAGGTAATCAGCCATCGAGAGGATGAAGCCTGACAAGTGTTAAAGGTTGAACACCACATGTCGTTGAATACAACTTCCATTTCTTATATATTTCTATGGCAGATGTGTATTTCCATGTATTATGATACCAATGTATATAACAATAGAAGGGTTGACTCTGACAATGTTAAAATATTAACCCAGTATGTACATATATTAGACATGAAAGATGAAATCTTTCATGAAGTTGCCGGGGGAGCATGTCAGAGTCTAGGTAGTGCAGTGATGCAGTGACATCGTTACGCCCGCCAGGCGACTTAGTCCCCAGCAGGGATGCAGTAACTTCGTTACGCCGCCAGGCGAGTAGTAGTTACCTGCCTGCAAGATTGCTGGCTGACGAGACGGCCAGCGGTCAGGCAAGGACGACGCAAGACGCACGCCTGCCTCGTGAAGCCACTTCAGGTGGGAGGCAAGTTGCGAGCTATAGGCAGACAGCTCTGGGACGTCGACTCGACTGGACGCATGATGAGAGCAAGGCGTTGTATGGTTTCTGTGTATGAACGTCGAGTGTCTGGACATCTTGAGAGATAGACTGTGAGCTGTATTGTATATGTAAGTGTATTGAAGTGTCAAGTATATCTTGTTGTGATCATCGTACGATATATGATCTGTAAATAAATACATTGAACGTTGTGTCGTTGAGTCTTAAGTCAAATCACGTTGTACTTTTACTGTCTCACATGTGTTAGGTTAGCGAGCCAAGTTTAAGACCCTGACAACATCCAAGAATAATACGCATAGTTTCGTTCTGTATCCTTTCCATACTTTCCATCTGCTTATGGCTGAGTGTTAGGATCGCTTACTCCAAAACAGAAAGGACCAGACCCTTGTAAAGAAGACATAGATGGGGCTGCTCACAGTTTGCCGCTGCCATCACCCGCATTGCATACATACCCTGCTTGGCCTTTGTTATCACCTAGTCAATGTTCTCAGCATAAGCAAGACTTCGATGAAATCGTATCCCCTTGTAATGCATTGCCTTTTTTTCCCAGTCTCTTAACACATATTTACAGTTGATGTTGGAGTGTGGACAATATAGTTATTGTTATCAAAATGTGATCCTATGTGAGAGTCGTGCGATATTTGTTATCGAAGTTTGATCCTATGGAAGAGTAGTGCGCTTACAATTTATTTACACGATGAAGGTTATAATCGTATTACTGCATCGCGCAATTACATCCTGGTAATTCATAAATAAACATGCATGTATTGTTTGGCGTTCTTAGAAGGAGAAGAAGGAAGTAGAGAATAGAGGACACACTAGACAACATACAAGTTGAAAGCTACAATTACCGAGCGGGATTCGAACCTGTCGGTAACTATAGCTTTCAATGTTTATGTTGTGTAGTGCGTTCTCTTGTCTCTAACGTATTTTTATCCTTCCATGCGCGCCAAACAATACATGTGTGTTTAATTATGAGCTGTCTTAGTGGCCTCAACGGGTTCCCCAATTGATAGTTCCGTGAAATGCCTGGGTAGTAAATCCGTCAGTCTGATGTTGACCACATCACTTCATCAATGCCACTTTATCTTTACACATATCCAGCAAGTCTTACAGCATGTAACAAGGCCTTTTACAAATTTCCAATATGTCTTAATTCGTGTAACAGGGATCTTTACTTTTATTTACCATTAATCATGATTTCTACTAGTAGTTCTTACAAAGAAACTGTAATCTCACCGTGTCCTTGATTGTGACAACTGTTGACTGATGTATTGTGAACTACAATGCCTGGACAGTATTGGCCGTGTACAAGCTACAGTTAAGGGAAACTTTTCACGCCCTGGTATCTGTAGGGTATACGGTGCAAGACCCAAATTAAAACAATGACCAACCGGTACTCGATGGCTGATGCGGTCAATAACACATCGACCGACTTTACTTCCCAGAACAGTCCTGGTACTAATGTTAGGTCGGGTCAACCTGGGAGCTTAGGTCAGTGAAAACAATTCCCGCCCCCAATGGGATTTGAACACATGATCATCTGGTCGACAGGCAGTGCTACTAGCCACAGCCGGTCCCTGTCTGGCCACGAGTAGATGACATGACTCTGCCTGGCCTAAACAGCCTGGCCTAAACAGCCTGGTCTAAACAGCCTGGTCTAAACAGCCTGGCTCTAACCAATGCTGAGTGTGTCTTCAAGTTCAACTGGCAGTCTGACTACGAGTAGATGACATGACTCTGGCTCAACCCAATGATGAGTGTGTCTTCGTTTTCTGCTGTCTGGCTCTGTCTGCATGTCTGTGTATCTACTCATGTGTATGTAATCACATTGCCAGGGTCTGTGTCTGGGTCTATCTGAATGAGCTACTATCAATACTTGTGTAGCAACACTTCTCGTGTCCAACAGGGGATGATTCTTTCTTCTCTTCTTCTCCAGTCAGAACCCTGGTCATCTCGCAGCACATGAGTATATCATGGTTACTCGATCATAGTCATAAACCTCACCCACTCGAACTGCAGTTAACTCGAACAAGAGTGAACACAAAGACTGTTATAAGTTTCCTACGTATAATATACACAATCACATAATCGAAGATGTCATCACTTATTCGACAGTCACATCACATTACACTACATCACAGATTAAATGCGTGGCTCAATGTAAAGCCATAACGCTGTCTACTTTTCACCATGTCCACACAGGACGATGGATCAACGCCGACTAACTTGTCCCGAGCTCACTTCCTATCACCTGGGAAGTGAGTTCCAACGTTTTTCACGTTGTGTGGAAAGCCCCTGCTTTCCACGTTCTCGTGTTCAATTCTGAACACAGTCGTAACCTGTACTCTGTGACCTAGGCTATAACTGAACCATGCCATGACGTCGTCAGGCTCATGGCATTCCCCCCTTCCACGGGCAAAAATTGAGAATCAATTTTTGAAATATCCAATTTTCAGTTATGTAAGCAATATTAATGTAGTTCTAATTCTAATTTAACTATCTGTCGTCTTTCCATAAACCTTGTTAAGTTCTTGTCACTCTGAAATATACAACTAGTTAATTATTCTCATCAACATATAAAGTACATCCAAATGCATACCTCTATTTTGTCCTACAACCTTTAATCAAATTACTATATAACAATATCAATGTAACTGTTCTTTGTAACATTGAATCAAATTTTCTACATCTAAATTCTAATCTGTCTATATATGAACCCTCAGTTTCTAATATGACTCCGAGAATTAATATTTCCATTCTATCAATGCTGTGATGGTATCATAATCAATTCCGCGTTTGTTGGTAGGTAGCGTCTATAGTGGTCATACAAGACTGACCATCCCTCAGCTTCATCTGCTCATCCTCACCACTCATTTGCTAAGCCACTCGTCCCAGGTCTAGAAGATCAGCTGTTATCGCGTTACATACAAGGCCACCTGTACAACGCAAGCCAGCGTTCCCATGGTAGACAGACTGATACCCGACTGCAAGGATTACCCAGGAAGATACTAAGTTCCAAGTACCGCCAGCACATCTTTGCTGTTGTCGCGTTACCATACTTGACCACCCGCATCTCCAGTCAGTCAACCACTGCAGCCACAGCCTTCCACCACCGCCCATGCCTGTACCAAGTTCCAAGTACCGCCAGCCTAACATCCTCTTTGACTCTGTCGTTGTAGACCTAGCGTATAGCAATGAACATAGTTGCAGCTAATAAGCCTGAGAGCATCTTATGTTACTGGCCGCTTCGTTCCATTTGACCAACTCATTACGCTTCAACTGCCACAGCTTCTATTGTGTCTTCATCCTCTATATAGTACTCTCATCAATTTCATTAATTATTCCAATACTAAGTATCCTATACATCTAAACAATTTGTTCTTAAATTAATTAAAATCAATCAACAAATATCATAAATGCAACATAATAATAAATATGAACACAAATATATGCCTCAATCAATCAATTCAATAACAAAATTAAATAATATCTATACTCAACCAATAACTTATATTCTCATTACTAGAATTATATAGCATTTACATAAATAGTTCACAATATTCATTAATACGTATAAATAGTAATAATAATTATCTACCAACCAACTGGCTAATCAATAATTATATAACATATAATATAATACTATATTTGCAATAATAACAATCATTGCTTATAATTTAAGTTCTCTATTCCATAAAATAATTACTAATCAGTCTCAATATAATTACATAGTCATACTCATATTGCAATATAGCTTCCTTTCCAATAACATCTCTTCAATTTCAATTCTAACTCAACCTGTATGGCTATGTGGCACCATGACCACGTGTTAGTAATACATGCAATCAATCATCAAAGTTATTTAAATAGGTTAGTTCTGTACAGTCAGTTAATTCATAGTGCCTCCATTCATGAATGAGTCTCCATCTGCCACTAAATCACACATATTAACAACCTGCAATGCGAGACCGCCATCACACAGAGCACACACTCCGCTCACCCGGCGTTAGCAACTCCACATTAAATGATGCCAATACCCATATGGTTTTACCTATCCACTACTGTTAGTCAATCACAAAATCTTCCAAAATTAAAAATATAAACCTAACAAATATCGAAATGATCTGTGCCGCCGGTCCCCGTCACGGATTATCATTTAAAACATTCATTCCATTCACATCAACCACCATAACCCGTATCAGAGATCAGCCACCCACATGACGTAACTTATCATACTATCAATATTGACAAAGTCATCTCCGGTTTCCATCCCAACCGATGTTTTCTCCCAGCGATCTCTGCCAATGCCGTGCTAGAGTCGACAAGTCTGATGTTACCAAAGAGAACACTGCACTGCCAAACACCGCTCGGATATCCACCCATTTGACATGAATTTCCATTTACTAAAGATAGTATTAACAAAAATCCACTAATGAAAATTAAACCAAAATCAATCATTGCCATATAAATATATGTCATACACAATAAACTAAAATAAGATAAAGTTACCATTAAAATGATAATATTAACTACATTCACTCACTATTTCTTTAAAAAAAATCTCCAACCATTTATTTTTATAAATAATAATAATTTAAATTCTCAAATTCGTTGTAATCAATAGCTATACACTGTATATTTACTATTAATTTACTGTAGGCTATATTATAACATTATTGTACTGATTAAGTAGTGTGTCTAATTCTGCAGCTCTAACAAACCAAACACCACCACCAAACTATACAGTCTACCAGAAATCAATAAGCACCTATCGTTACCTTTATAAATGTTGACCATCATATTCATACTGCTAGCTATCTAGTATTTATTTGTATCTTACTAATTTATAATTTACTTTTTAATTGTAAAGTTAATATAATTGCGCTACAATATTACCAATGTCTTCCTATCTATGGTTCAATTAATTATCCTTAACTTTATGAATCACTTAATCCGTCAATTCATTGCATCAATAAATAACAATTACTTGGAATTGCTAATGTTCTGAACACAAAATGAATCCAAGCCAACAACAAATGCATAGCCTTAATATCTATGAACGCTATATGATATCACTTTTAAGTGCTGAATCCTATTGTACCGAATTCTGTAGCCGAGCATGCTGCGTAAACTTCATACGACTTATCACATGATTCCTCGTCCACTAACAGCCATTCGATAACCAAGTTATAGTCTCCAACATTCAAAACCAACATCTTAACCTCC
Organism: Cepaea nemoralis; assembly: GCA_014155875.1. NCBI lineage: Eukaryota > Metazoa > Mollusca > Gastropoda > Stylommatophora > Helicidae > Cepaea > Cepaea nemoralis. The sequence continues at coordinate 42,109 of JACEFZ010009929.1, forward strand.
ACTTTTATTTCTGGGTGCAATGTTGACTGCTATCTTATAGCTATGTCCAAATCATTATATCAACACCATGAAGATGATGTCTCTCTTGTTAACTACATTAGTGTCTTTGCTATCATCATTAACTCTCTTGCTTTAACTTTTAAGCACTACATATTATATTATATTAGTCACTCAATAGGAAAATCTTCCCCCTAGTTTGATCATATTCTCTGCAAATCTATCGACAACTATCTTCATGTTGATTTATTGCTTTCCATTTTATTCTGCAGCGATTCATGTATGGTGCTACTAATCCTTACCTCAGAGATTATACCCTACTCTTAGTATCATATGGTATGACCCTCGGATCCAGAAAATCACAGACCTTCGGTCAGCCCACACTGTACCTCTTTACTGGATATCCTGTCTGTGTACCCTTGAGTGCTGCATCTGAAAGTATACTTGCTTAGAAAGAAAAAAAAACTAGCAATATTACACTGTAGCATGCAAGAATGATGATGTTAATTCAAATCAATTAATCTATGCATGCCACCAACTCAACTTGAAACAAGAAAGAAATAGAAAAAAAAAAAACTAGCAATCTTACACACAACCATAGCATGCCAGACATGATGATGTTAACCTAAATAATTTCTGCATGCGACAAACTCAACTTCAAAGAAATGTATACAGTGGAAAATATGAACTAAATCCTTAGAAATTATGTTCCACCATAGCCCAAAACAATGTCGCGTATCATAACCCAGAGACGCGACACCGGTCAGGTGTTGATGTAACATAACCTCACAAGCTGTTATCATTTGTAAGCTATTTTTATTTCTAGACCACTCTTTTCCGCAACAACACTCTGTTGTGTATCATTAACCCATACACACAACAACAGTTAGTTGAACCTACAATCACCTATGCCCAACACCCTGGATAGCAAGTCCCCCGCCACACAACAATTACCCATGCCATATGCCGGAAGGCTGCCCTACACGATGCGAAACATTCTTGAGAAATGCTCTTGTCGGCACAGAAAGATTACCCACGAACCGTGCCGGCAATGCACGTCTCCAGTTGTAAACAAACTCACTCATGCGAGATTCACTTCGCCAGGTGTTAATTCACTATCTGTTAATTTTCCACTGGACAAACAATTGCCAATTCTATTTTAAATAACAATAAAATACTTGCAGAAGAATAATAATATCCTCAACCCTGCATGCAAAAAATGATGATCTAAATTAACCAAACTTCTGCATGCAATAAATCATTAAAAACCAAACAAATAATTACTAAAATTATAACAAAATTCAGAAATCATGCATAACAGTAACCTATAACCAAAATTAATTAATTTGGCGATCGTATAATTCACCACAAGAAAAAAATTTAATTTATAGCATGTATCACACTAAATCTGTATTACTTTGCAATATATCACACATCACAATTGTTGAAACGTGCATTGAATTACTTCTGGTACAGAATTTTGTAATATCAATCGATAGCTAGCGTTCGTTTAGTGGTTTATAATACCACTTGCATGTTGGCGTTAACTGCTCGTTGAATATTATTACAACTGCCTGCTATGGCTGTTCAGAAACGTTCACTGAAATCTGACAGTAATTGTACTGCTGGCGTTGATTCTTTGACCATTCTGACACCAATTCGGGGTCTAGCCTGTCAGCGACTTGTGCGCTGCAGCTTTTCAAGACTCCGCTACTTTCGCACTGCACGAAATAACAATTCATGACATTTGCGAAAGGAATGCAATTTATTCAGAGCCGACATTTGAATGGCTCTACGAGCGTTAGGTTTCATCATTGTTACACAATATGAATACATCAACGTGATGATAGATGATGCTAGCATTACACAATCTAAACGAACAGCCCTATGTTTGCCTATGGCCTAGAAAGCTATCGTATTGGTTAAGGATACGTCTGCCCTCTCTACCGTCTCCAGTCAGTCTGTCCCGCTACACATAGCGTGGACAAGCACGGACACTTTACTCTCCGTGCAGTCGCTAGTATTGCGTGCCTGGTCTTGCCAGCACGCCGGCTGGTGAGTTTGAGTAACCTGCCATATCACGGTTACTCGCAAGGACCAGCAACCCAATTGCTTGGGGAAAGCCCTCGCTCATCTGTACTCGTTGCCCTTTGGTCTGACACAAATGTGTCTCCCTGTGAGGTATTAATAGTACTCGATGTCTTCCGGGTAGCGGGGTAGGGGTATCCCCTATCAAAGGAGAAGTAAGGCGCCTCCTTCCCTCCGCTAGCCTACGGGACACCCTTGGGCAAGGTGGAGTACCCGTTTAGCCCCCCGATCAGGGTTACGTGAAGCCATGGGTGCAGGTGGTGGATGAAGATGGAGAGCAGCCGACAGATAGTTGTAGGTTAGGGTCTCTACCTTCACGACGGTAGGCAGAGGATCTCTTTTTTGAGGAGACAATGGCTACGGTCACTGACCAGTATGGTCACTGCTGGGAAGGAAAGCAATGGCAAACTACCTTCTTTACAATGCCAAGAAAATCATGTTGTGTACACTTATCGATAATCAGAGAAACGGCGTAAATGGGTGCTCCATAGGAGCAGCCTCGCCCGGTAGGGATAGTCATGCGCACCAGGTGACTCCAGACCGTCAACAGGCTACTAGGTGCAAAAGATTAATATCATTGAAAATAGGTACTTGGAATGTTAGAACAATGAATGCAGATGGAAAGTTAGAAGACATCAAAAAAGAAATGGAGAGAGAGAAGATTAACATATTAGGAATATCGGAAACGAGATGGAGAGGAGCAGGGATAAGGACAGGAGATGATTGTAAGATTATTTACTCTGGGGGAGAAGAACAGCAAAGAGGTGTAGCCATTATGTTAGATAAGCAAACATCAAATTCTGTCAAAGGATACTGGGCTGTGTCAGACAGAGTTATATTAGTAAAATTAAACGGAAGACCTTTTAAAATAAATGTCATTCAAGTATATGCCCCAACAAGTGAAAGCAGTGAAGAAAGCATAGAGGAGTTTTATATTGACATTGAATCTGCTTTGAAGAACTTTAAAAAGTCAGAAATAAATATCATTATGGGTGATTTCAACGCAAAAATAGGAAAGCAAAGCGATGGATACAGTGTAGGCAACCATGGTTTGGGAGAGAGAAATGAAAGAGGTTACAGACTTGTAGAATGGGCAAAAGAACAAGAAATGGTGGTAGGAAACACCTGGTTTAAACAACATCCTAGAAGATTATGGACATGGAGGAGTCCAGACAGCAGGATTAAAAACCAGATAGATTACATCCTGATTAGCAAAAGGTTTCGAAATGCGTTAACAGTTGTAAAAACAGTTCCAAATGCAGACTGTTACAGTGATCACAGATTAATTACTGGCACATTGAGGGTTAAGTTAAAGAAAGTCAAGTATACAGCAGGAAACCCTAAATATGACTTGTGCAAATTGAAAACTGACAAAGAAATACAAGATAATTTTAACATAGAAGTAAAGAACAAATTTGATTTATTGTCTGATCTAGAGATCCTATTTCAAGATGTAGATGATCAATGGGAAATGCTGAAGAATTCAATCAGTTGTGCAGCAGAAAAAACTATTCCAAGAGTAAAGAAAGTGGTCCGTAAGACATGGATGACTGAAGAAATTTTGCAACTAATGGAAACAAGAAGACAGAACAAAAATAATCCTACCAAATATGAAGAAATTCACAGAAAAGTCAGAACCTTATGTAAGGAGGCAAAAGAAACATGGCTTGAGAAAAATTGCAGAGAAATTGAAAAACAACACAACAGTAAAAATGCGAAACTAATGCACAAAAGAATTCAGGAGCTTACCAATCAAAGAACACGTACATCAGCAGGCTGCCTAAAGACAAAAGATGGAAGAGTCATAATAGAAAAAGAACAGATTTTACATGTATGGTCAGATTACGTGAAAAACCTTTATGACGATAACAGAGACGAACAGTATGATGTTCAGAATAATAATGAAGGGACAACAATTTTGAAGATGGAGGTTCAGAATGCTCTTAATCATATGAAATCTGGCAAGACCCCCGGTCCAGACAGCGTCACAACAGAAATGATTAATGCTTTAGAAGAATATGGAATAGATAAAGTTACCAGTCTGCTTAATACAATATATGATACTGGAACTATACCTAATGAATTATGTAATTCTGTATTTATTGCAATCCCAAAAAAATCAGGAGCCTTGGAATGTGATCAACATCGAACAATTAGTATAATGAGTCACATCACGAAGATTTTGCTAAGAATTATCATGCAAAGAGTGAGGAGGAAAATACAACCTGAAATAGGAGAAGAACAATGTGGGTTTGTAGAAGGCAAGGGTACAGTAAATGCTGTGTATATACTGAGAACCGTAATCGAACGTTCTATAGAAGTAAATAAAGATCTACACCTTTGCTTTATTGACTACACAAAGGCTTTTGATAAAGTGAGACATGTCAACATGATAAGGATGCTTGAAGATCTACAAATTGATGGAAAGACCTTAGACTTGTAAAAAACATATATTGGAAACAACAAGCTGCCATAAGAGTTGATAATGAAGTAAGCCAATATCAGCCTATTAAGAGAGGTGTGAGACAGGGATGTGTAATGTCTCCAGATCTGTTTTCCCTGTACAGTGAAAATATTTTCAGAAATATTGAAGATATGGAAGGAATCAACATTGGGGGACGATGCATCAATAACATTAGATATGCAGATGATACAGTATTAATTGCAGACAATGAACAGGACCTGCAAAATTTAGTAGATGCGGTTGTTACACACAGTGAACAACAAGGGTTAGAATTAAATTGTAAAAAGACACAGATTATGGTCGTCACTAGGAAGAACGAAATACCACAGTGTAATATACAAGTAAATGGGAATATTCTTCAACAAGTGAATAGGTACAATTATCTCGGAACAGTGAATAACATCTGATGGGAGATGCCTTGAAGAGATTAGAACAAGAATCGCCATGGCAAAAGTAGCCTTTAGCAAGATGAAAAACATACTGACCAATAAAAAGATGTCAATTGAAACGAGAAAAAGAGTGTTGAGGTGCTACATAGAACCTGTACTTTTATATGGATGTGAAGCTTGGACAATGAGCAGCCAGGCTGAAAAACATCTGATGGCTGTAGAAATGTGGTTTCTGAGGAAAATGCAAAGAATACCATGGACAGCCAGAAAGACCAATGAACAAGTCCTTCAAGAAACAAATGAAGATCGTAAACTGATCAGAGACATTAGACGTAGACAGTCACAATTTTTTGGACATGTTATGAGAAGAAATGATTTGGAGAACTTGGTGACAACTGGTAAGATCGAGGGAAACAGACCAAGGGGAAGACCTAGAAACAAGTATCTGGATGGCTTGGCCTTGTGGCATGGTCGAGACAGAAACACGGAACTGATCCACGACTCTGGTGATCGAGTGAGATGGCAGAACATGACCGCCCACGCTTACCGGCATGGCACATGATGGATGGATGGTGTCTTCCCTGTCTAGTGTCTCTCTACTAGACCAGTGTTAACTCATTACTCCTGTAAGGTCTTATTGGGGATGCTGACAACAACCAACTAGCCAGTCAAAGGTTACTGAATAAACATCGAACTAACCAATCAGTGGCTACTAAGTAACCAACCAACTAGCCAATCAGTGGTTACTAAGTAAACAACCAACTAGCCAATCAGTGGTTACCGAGTAAACAACCAACTAGCCAGTCAAAGGTTACTGAGTAAACAACCAACTAGCCAGTCAGTGGTTACTAGGTAAACAACCAACTAGCCAATCAGTGGTTACTGAGTAAATAACCATCTAGCCAGTCAGTGGTTACTGAGTAAACAACCAACTAGCCAATCAGTGGTTACTGAGTAAACAACCAACTAGCCAGTCAGTGGTTACTGAGTAAACAACCAACTAGCCAATCAGTGGTTACTAAGTAAACAACAAACTAGCGAATAGTGGTTACTGAGTAAACAACCAACTAGCCAGTCAGTGGTTACTGAGTAAACAACCAACTAGCTAATCCGTGGTTACTGAGTAAAGAACCAACTAGCCAGTCAGTGGTTACTGAGTAAACAACCATCTAGCCAGTCAGTGGTTCCTGAGTAAACAACCTATTAGCCAGTAAGTGGTTACTGAGTTAACAACTAACTAGCCAGGCAAAGGTTACTGAGTAAACAACCAACTAGCCAATCAGTGGTTACTGAGTAAACAACCAACTAGCCAGTCAGTGGTTACTGAGTAAACAACCAACTAGCCAGTCAGTGGTTACTGAGTAAACAACCAACTAGCCAATCAGTGGTTACTGAGTAAACAACCAACTAGCCAGTCAAAGGTTACTGAGTAAACAACCAAATAGCCAGTCAAAGGTTACTGAGTAAACAACCAATCAGCCAGTCAGTGGCTACTGAGTAAACACCCAACTAGCCAATCAGTGGTTACTGAGTAAACAATCATCTAGCCAATCAGTTGTTAGTAAGTAAAAAACCAACAAGCCAATCAGTGGTACTGAGTAAACAACCAACTAGCCAGTCAAAGGTTACTGAGTAAACAACCAACTAGCCACTCAGTGGTTACTAGGTAAACAACCAACTAGCCAATCAGTGGTTACTGAGTAAACAACCATCTAGCCAGTCAGTGGTTACTGAGTAAACAACCAATTAGCCAATCAGTGGTTACTGAGTAAACAACCAACTAGCCAGTCAGTGGTTACTGAGTAAACAAGCAACTAGCCACTCAGTGGTTACTGAGTAAACACCCAACTAGCCAATCAGTGGTTACTGAGTAAACAACCAACAAGCCAATCAGTGGTTACTGAGTACATAACCAACTAGCCAGTCAAAGGTTACTGAGTAAACAACCAACTAGCCAGTCTGTTGTTACTGAGTAAACACCCAACTAGCGAATCAGTGGTTAATAAGTAAACAACCAACTAGCCAATCAGTGGTTCCTGAGTAAACAACCAATTAGCCAATCAGTGGTTACTGAGTAAACAACCAACTAGCCAGTCAGTGGTTACTGAGTAAACAAGCAACTAGCCACTCAGTGGTTACTGAGTAAACAACCAACTAGCCAATCAGTGGTTACTGAGTAAACAACCAACTAGCCAGTCAAAGGTTACAGAGTAAACAACCAACTAGCCAGTCAAAGGTTACTGAGTAAACAACCAACTAGCCAGTCAGTGGTTACTGAGTAAAATCCCAACTAGCCAATCAGTGGTTACTGAGTAAACAATCATGTAGCCAATCAGTTGTTAGTAAGTAAAAAACCAACTAGAAAATCAGTAGTACTGAGCAAACAACCAACTAGCCAGTCAAAGGTTACTGAGTAAACAACCAACTAGCCAATCAGTGGTTATTGAGTAAACAACCAACTAGCCAGTCTGTTGTTACTGAGTAAACAACCAACCAGCCAATCAGTGGTTACTGAGTAAACAACCAACTAGCCAGTCAGTGGTTACTGAGTAAACAACCAACTAGCCAGTCAGTGGTTACTGAGTAAACAACCAACTAGCCAATCAGTGGTTACTGAGTAAACAACCAACTAGCCAGTCAAAGGTTACTGAGTAAACAACCAACTAGCCAATCAGTGGTACTGAGTAAACAACCAACTAGCCAGTCAAAGGTTACTGAGTAAACAACCAACTAGCCAGTCAGTGGTTACTAGGTAAACAACCAACTAGCCAATCAGTGGTTACTGAGTAAACAACCATCTAGCCAGTCAGTGGTTACTGAGTAAATAACCAATTAGCCAATCAGTGGTTACTGGGTAAACAACCAACTAGCCAGTCAGTGGTTACTGAGTAAACAAGCAACTAGCCACTCAGTGGTTACTGAGTAAACAACCAACTAGCCAATCAGTGGTTACTGAGTAAACAACCAACTAGCCAGTCAATGGTTACAGAGTAAACAACCAAATAGCCAGTCAAAGGTTACCGAGTAAACAACCAACTAGCCAGTCAGTGCTTACTGAGTAAACACCCAACTAGCCAATCCGTGGTTACTGAGTAAACAATCAACTAGCCAATCAGTGGTTACTGAGTAAACAACCAACTAGCCAATCAGTGGTTACTGAGTAAATAACCAACTAGCCAGTCAAAGGTTACTGAGTAAATAACCAATAGCCAGTCTGTTGTTACTGAGTAAACACCCAACTAGCGAATCAGTGGTGAATAAGTAAACAACCAACTAGCCAATCAGTGGTTACTGAGTAAACAACCAACTAGCCAATCAGTAGTTACTGAGTAAACAACCAACTAGCCAGTCAGTGGTTACTGAGTAAACAACAAACTAGCCAGTCAAAGGTTACAGAGTAAACAACCAACTAGCCAGTCAAAGGTTACTGAGTAAACAACCAACTAGCCAGTCAGTGGTTACTGAGTAAAATCCCAACTAGCCAATCAGTGGTTAATGAGTAAACAATCATCTAGCCAATCAGTTGTTAGTAAGTAAAAAACCAACTTGCCAATCAGTGGTACTGAGCAAACAACCAACTAGCCAGTCAAAGGTTACTGAGTAAACAACCAACTAGCCAGTCAAAGGTTACTGAGTAAACAACAAACTAGCTAATCAGTGGTTACTGAATTAACAACCAACTAGCCAGTCAAAGGTTACTGAGTAAACAACCAACTAGCCACTCAAGGTTACTGAGTAAACAACCAATAAGCCAGTCAGTGGTTACTGAGTAAACAACCAACTAGCCAGTCAGTGGTTACTGAGTAAACAACCAACTAGCCAGTCAAATGTTACTGAGTAAACAACCAACTAGCCAGTCAGTGGTTACTGAGTAAACAACCAACTATCCAGTCAAAGATTACTGAGTAAACAACCAACTAGCCAGTCAAATGTTACTGAGTAAACAAACAACTAGCCAGTCAAAGGTTACTGAGTAAACAACCAACTAGCCAGTCAGTGGTTACTGAGTAAACAACCAGCTAGCCAGTCAAAGGTTACTGAGTAAACAACCAACTAGCCAGTCAAAGATTACTGAGTAAACAACCAACTAGCCAGTCAGTGGTTACAAAGTAAACAACCAACTAGCCAGTCAGTGGCTACTGAGTAAACAACCAACTAGCCAGTCAGTGGTTACTGAGTAAACAACCAACTAGCCAGTCAAAGGTTACTGAGTAAACAACCAACTAGCCACTCAAAGGTTACTGAGTAAACAACCAACTAGCCAGTTAAAGGTTACTGAGTAAACAACCAATAAGCCAGTCAGTGGTTACTGAGTAAACAACCAACTAGCCAGTCAAAGGTTACTGAATAAACAACCAACTAGCCAGTTAAAGGTTACTGAGTAAACAACCAATAAGCCAGTCAGTGGTTACTGAGTAAACAGCCAACTAGCCAGTCAGTGGTTACTGAGTAAACAACCAACTAGCCAGTTAAAGGTTAATGAGTAAACAACCAACTAGCCAGTCAAAGGTTACTGAGTAAACAACCAACTAGCCAGTCAAAGGTTACTGAGTAAACAACCAACTAGCCAGTCAGCGGTTACTGAGTAAACAACCAACTAGCCAGTCAAATGTTACTGAGTAAACAACCAACTAGCCAGTCAAAGGTTACTAAATAAACAACCAACTAGCCAGTCAAAGATTACTGAGTAAACAACCAACTATCCAGTCAAATGTTACTGAGTAAACAACCAACTAGCCAGTCAAAGTTTACTGAGTAAACAGCCAACTAGCCAGTCAGTGGTTACTGAGTAAACAACCAACTAGCCAGTCAAAGGTTACTGAGTAAACAACCAACTAGCCAGTCAGTGGTTACTGAGTAAACAACCACCTATCCAGTCAGTGGTTACTGAGTAAACAACCAACTAGCCAGTCAAAGGTTACTGAATAAACAAACAACTAGCCAGTCAAAGGTTACTGAGTAAACAACCAACTAGCCAGTCAATGGTTACTGAGTAAACAACCAACTAGCCAATTAAAGGTTACTGAGTAAACAACTGACTAGCCAGTCAATGGTTACTGAGTAAACAACCAACTAGCCAATCAGTGGTTACTGAGTAAACAACCAACTAGCCAATCAGTGGTAACTGAGTAAACAACTAACTAGCCAGTTAAAGGTTACTGAGTAAACAACCAATAAGCCAGTCAGTGGTTACTGAGTAAACAACCAACTAGCCAGTCAAAGGTTACTGAGTAAACAACCAACTAGCCAGTTAAAGGTTACTGAGTAAACAACCAATAAGCCAGTCAGTGGTTACTGAGTAAACAGCCAACTAGCCAGTCAGTGGTTACTGAGTAAACAACCAACTAGCCAGTTAAAGGTTAATGAGTAAACAACCAACTAGCCAGTCAAAGGTTACTGAGTAAACAACCAACTAGCCAGTCAAAGGTTACTGAGTAAACAACCAACTAGCCAGTCAGCGGTTACTGAGTAAACAACCAACTAGCCAGTCAAATGTTACTGAGTAAACAACCAACTAGCCAGTCAAAGGTTACTAAATAAACAACCAACTAGCCAGTCAAAGGTTACCGAGTAAACAACCAACTATCCAGTCAAATGTTACTGAGTAAACAACCAACTAGCCAGTCAAAGTTTACTGAGTAAACAGCCAACTAGCCAGTCAGTGGTTACTGAGTAAACAACCAACTAGCCAGTCAAAGGTTACTGAGTAAACAACCAACTAGCCAGTCAGTGGTTACTGAGTAAACAACCAACTAGCCAGTCAGTGGTTACTGAGTAAACAACCAACTAGCCAGTCAAAGGTTACTGAGTAAACAAACAACTAGCCAGTCAAAGGTTACTGAGTAAACAACCAACTAGCCAGTCAATGGTTACTGAGTAAACAACCAACTAGCCAGTCAAAGGTTACTGAGTAAACAACTGACTAGCCAGTCAATGGTTACTGAGTAAACAACCAACTAGCCAATCAGTGGTTACTGAGTAAACAACCAACTAGCCAATCAGTGGTAACTGAGTAAACAACTAACTAGCCATTCAAGGGTTACTGAGTAAACAACCAACTAGCCAGTCAAAGGCTACATACAGCAACATTTGGATATACAGGCCAACTATTAATCCTTGCTCTCAGGCTCATAAAATCTCATGTATCTATCACTGCATGGCCTATAGCAGAAAAGTGCATGGGGATTTAAAAATCAAACATTCACTTAACACACTATAAATGTCTCTGACATGACATGACCTTACGCCTGTGGTCTAACGTATGTTCCAGAATGTCCAGGTGGCAGTTCGGATCTTTGCGAACATCGAATATGTCAGACCGGTGGATGGTGTAATTGTGTCGTGAGTATTCTAATTAAATAATCATAATTTTTGTTAACAAAGAAGCTTTCGGCTAACCCTGTTTCCTCATGTTCCAGCCGGGCCTTAGGGGATTCATATGAATATTACTTGATTATTGGCTCTGGGGGGAATAGCGGTACATTGTCAGTCTAGAAATTACATAGCAGATAACACAATTGTAAATGGATATGTCAATGGTTAAGATAACGGGTTTATAGTAAAAGAGTCGAAGTGAGCTAAACGGATTTTTTTTTCTCCCGCATATCCTATTTACATCTCGTAACACCAAGATCACAATATACAAAACACTGATCAGACCAGTTGTGCTGTATGGCTCTGAAACCTGGATTACACCGAAAGGAGACGAAGCCTTGCTACAAACCTTTGAAAACAAAGTTTTAAGACGCATCTTTGGACCCATTAGGGATACAAAAAGTGAACAGTGGAAATGAAGAAGTAACAAAGACATTTATGATCTGTTTAAGTACCCGCTAATCACTGGTATCATGAAGACTAATAGACTACAATGGCTGGGGCATATAGAAAGAATGGAAGATAATTAGTTAGTTAGTTAGTTAGTCTTTCCTCTTGAGCCTAAGGCGGCGCATAGGGCAGAAGTCCTGTCTCTCCATGCCTGGCGGTTCGCTGCTATCTGTTGTAGATCTTGGATATTTACTTGGCCGTTGAATGAGCCTTCTCTAATGATGGTTCTACGCAGGGTCTCTCTTGGTCTTCCCCGTTTTCTTTTCCCTACTAATAGAAGATAATAGGGAAGATAATAGGGAAACAAAACTCGCTTACACTCAGGAAATAAATGACCGTAGACCCCGAGGTAGACCAAGAAGATGGTGGAGAGATAATATATAAACAGACCTACAAGCACTTGGAAGCCAACGACTGGCAAGAGAAGGTCAACCAGAGAGACGAATGGAGATGGATTGTATCTGCAGCAAAGAACCTCAATGGCTCGGAACGCTGAAGAAGAAGATATCCTATTTACATGACATTGCAGTCAAAACCAGAATTTATCAGCTGCTCTTGCTGTCTTGGCAAGTTTTATGTTCAGTAGTTTGCCATTACCTTCTGAACGGCCGGCTCACATACATTTCTGCAAGAAACCAACGGGACGCGGTCCGCAAACGGAAAACTAGCGAAGTAAAAACTTCAGCAACAGTGATCGTTCAGTCGAGACATTGTTAATACATTCAAGCTAATGTCAACAGAGAGCGCAATATAGCGACACATCAATAGGTACAAAAAAATTAATAAATAACAAATCATGACCAGCAGAATCTACAAATACTTTCATGACAAAGAAATAGTTATTGACTGAAAGCGCGAAGCTGTTGAGTTTTGTGTCAAGAATGTCTCATGGACACGAGTTTGTGTGAATTCGTGTCCATTGTTTCATCGTTACATATTTCGACTGCATGTTATCAAGTTCTCAATTTAATCATCGACTACGACAGTGCGTCCCATTTGTCCACGACATCTCATGCGATTTCATAATTGTAACAGCGCAACTCCAACATCGTGAGCTGTAAGTAGAAACCAATCAGTGTATGGAAGAATGGCCATAGTACGTCTGTCGAAAAGTATCAATCAATCAGAGTATGTAAGAATAGCCGCGGTACGGGTGTCTGACAGTAACAACCAATCAGTGTATGGAAGAATGGCCGCGGTACGTATGTCTGACAGTAACAACCAATCAGTATATGGAAGAATGGCCGCGGTACGGGTGTCTGACAGTAACAACCAATCAGTGTATGGAAGAATGGCCGCGGTACGGGTGTCTGACAGTAACAACCAATCAGTGTATGGAAGAATGGCCGCGGTACGTATGTCTGACAGTAACAACCAATCAGTGTATGGAAGAATGGCCGCGGTACGTATGTCTGACAGTAACAACCAATCAATGTATGGAAGAATGGCCGCGGTACGGGTGTCTGACAGTAACAACCAATCAGTATATGGAAGAATGGCCGCGGTACGGGTGTCTGACAGTAACAACCAATCAGTGTATGGAAGAATGGCCGCGGTACGTATGTCTGACAGTAACAACCAATCAGTGTATGGAAGAATGGCCGCGGTACGGGTGTCTGACAGTAACAACCAATCAGTGTATGGAAGAATGGCCGCGGTACGTATGTCTGACAGTAACAACCAATCAATGTATGGAAGAATGTACACCGTTCGGGTGTCTGACAGTAACAACCAATCAGTGTATGGAAGAATGGCCGCGGTACGTATGTCTGACAGTAACAACCAATCAATGTATGGAAGAATGGCCGCGGTACGGGTGTCTGACAGTAACAACCAATCAGTATATGGAAGAATGGCCGCGGTACGTATGTCTGACAGTAACAACCAATCAGTGTATGGAAGAATGGCCGCGGTACGGGTGTCTGACAGTAACAACCAATCAGTGTATGGAAGAATGGCCGCGGTACGGGTGTCTGACAGTAACAACCAATCAGTATATGGAAGAATGGCCGCGGTACGGGTGTCTGACAGTAGCAACCAATCAGTGTATGGAAGAATGGCCACCGTACGGGTGTCTGACAGTATCAACCAATCAGTGTATGGAAGAATGGCCACCGGTACGGGTGTCTGACAGTAACAACCAATCAGTGTATGGAAGAATGGCCACCGTACGGGTGTCTGACAGTAACAACCAATCAGTATATGGAAGAATGGCCGCGGTACGGGTGTCTGACAGTAACAACCAATCAGTGTATGGAAGAATGGCCGCGGTACGGTGTCTGACAGTAGCAACCAATCAGTGTATGGAAGAATGGCCGCGGTACGGGTGTCTGACAGTAACAACCAATCAGTGTATGGAAGAATGGCCGCGGTACGGGTGTCTGACAGTAACAACCAATCAGTATATGGAAGAATGGCCGCGGTACGGGTGTCTGACAGTAAGCAACCAATCAGTGTATGGAAGAATGGCCGCGGTACGGGTGTCTGACAGGAACAACCAATCAGTGTATGGAATAATGGTAAGGGTACGTGTATCTGACAGTAGCAACCTGTTAGTTCTGTGGAAGAATGGCCTCGTTAAGTGTTACTGACAGAGTCTGACAACGATGCAGAGATAGTTTTTCATGATCTTATGTTGTGATATTGATATACAAGCATGCCTGTTTTTGATGACTGTGTAGTGTGGCTTCTCTAGACTATGAAGATAATGGTGGTCGGGCTGAGAACAGAAAGAGAGTACCACTGTATGGACCTAGACTAACACTTGCCAGAAATAAGCTAACTGCCTCTTGTGAGTGGTACAACAGCCCATAACTTTGGTTTCTTGCAAGCAATTGCAAGGACTCTTACATCGTGTGATCATTTGTGAATAAATTGTCATCTGCTACTGTCGTGTTTTGTGTCGTGCATTGTGCCTCACATCACTGTTGTTGTTTATCCATCAAGAATGATTATGACCATGCAATTCATCCAGTGGGGTTGAAAGTATGGAGCCGTGAGTTCTAAGATGGCTGGTAAGGCTTGTTTTTGGCTCGAAATGCTCTTTGACAATATGGGCAGAGAACGCATGACGTCCCAGGAGGAGAATCTCCTGCAGTGGTTATTCTGTCCAGCCTCTTCTTCACAGCTCTTGAAGTCCTGGGTGCTTGACAAGTGACTGCACCCTTGCGTAATGATGTACACCACGAATTTCGGACTTTGGCAGCAATCTCCCAGTTGTCAAGATGAATTCCAAAAGCGTTGGACTCACATCAGTACGAAGAAGGAAGAGTAACTACAGCAATTCTCCACGAACTAATTGACAACCGATCATTCTCACCACAGTGAAACAACACCTTCCGGAAAACCTCTTGATCATGAGCAAGATGTCCCGCGTCCGATACACCAATTTGGAGATCATCCAGATTTTTTGCTAATTACTTAATAGAATCCTGCGCTAAACTGCTAGCGTGTGTACAATCTTCTCTCGTTCTCATGTTAGTAGCTTGTTCAGGCCTGAAAACTGGCCTCTTGTGTAAATAGCGGAGACTTCTATCTCTGCTCCCCCTTTGTCTACCAAGTTGCACTGACACATCATATTTACAGTTGATGACGTATAATCACGTGGTCACTAAGACAGGATGAAAACCATTACTGGAGTTGTTATTATGTGCATCAGGTGGTAATGTGAGACTACATTCAACCCCACTGGATGAAATGAATGGTCATCATCATTCTTGATGGACAAACAACAATGTGAGACTCCCAAATTGTGTTCGTCCATGTTTGCTTCTGTTGGCTAATGTTCAGTTCGCGATTGACAACAGTTGACACTCTTGGATAACTGTTGCTGTCTGTTCAGTCTTGTTGTTGTTGGTTGTATTTCTTATTTATCGTTGAACTATATTACTTGTATCCTGTTTTGTTGTTAGTGTCTGCTTGTTGTTATTGTTTATGTTTCGTAGTTGTGTTAACTGTACGGTTCTTAGATTGTTTGTTATGTAATTGTTATTTGTTTAATAGTTTAGTTACATTAAATGTACACGTTGCTTATTCATAGTTGTAAAATGACGAGAGATTTGCAAATGATAATTATTTTATTCCATACAGGAGAAACAATGCTCATATTGTCTGCACCCGTCGAGTTATGGACCTGATTGTTCACTGAGTGAGTGACCTGAGACGTGTGTGTGAGTGGAGTATATTGATGGTGTCAGTGGGATTATTGTTGGTGTCATTGGGGTATATTGTTGGTGTCAGTGGGGTATATTGTTGGTGTCAGGGGAAAATAGTGTTTGTGTCAGGGGGAAATTGTGTTTGTGTCAGGGGAAAATTGTATTTGTGTCAGTGGGATAAATTGTTTGTGTCAGGGAAAAATAGTGTTTGTGTCAGTGGGAAATATTGTTTGTGTCAGGGGGAAATTGTTTTTGTGTCAGGGGGAAATAGGGTTTGTGTAAGTGGGAAATAGTGTTTGTGTTAGCGGGAAATAATGTTTGTGTCAGGGGAAAATAGGGTTTGTGTAAGTGGGAAATTGTGTTTGTGTTAGCGGGAAATAATGTTTGTATCAGGGGGAAACAAAGTTACGTATTTGTGTCTGTGGGAAATAGTGTTTGTGTCCGGGGAAAATAATGTTTGTGTCAGGGGGAAGATAATGCTTGTGTCAGGAGGAAACAGTGTTAGCGTCAGGTGTAAATAGTGTTTGTTTTAGGGGGAAACAGACTTACGCAATTATGTCTGTGGGGGAAAAAAAAAACACTCTCTTCAGTGTTGTTTGTCAGTGGCAAATATTGTTTATGTCTGTGGGATATAGTGTTTATGTCAGTGGAAAATAGTGTTTGTGTCAACGGGAAATAGACTTACATATTTGTGTCAACGGGAAATAGACTTACGTGTTTGTGTCAACACAACATAGGCTTACATATTTGTGTCAACGGGAAATAGATTTATGTGCTTGGTATTAAACGATATAAGTTGTTTGTTTTTTACATTATCGTCATCATGCATCCTGCCAACTGGAGTTGCGTTCATCTCCTCAGACTTTGGTGTTCCTGAAAATTTCACTTGGTGATATCCTTCATACCACCGTCTGATGTCTCTGTGTCTGCCTCTGCATCTTCTGGTTGGTTGGTTGATTTAAAAACAAAAATTCTAAATTCGGCCTCATTCAACCTGCATCTTTCAGCTGTGGTTATTGTTGAGGTCCGTGGTTTTTGTGGGTTTATTCACCCTTATTCTTGTCTTATGAGTCCTATCTCGGACTGGTTATGTTGGTTTGTGTCTGTGACGTCAGCTGGGGGTTGGTCGGTGGCTATCCTTTATGCTCGTCTCTTGTGGTTTTCTTTGTTGGTGCAGGCTCCTTGCTCTTCTGGCTTGGCTGGGTGCAGTCATTATAAGGACTCTTTGTTTGATGTTTCGTTATCTTTCGTTTTGTTGTGAGTTTGTGTCATCTTCTCGTATTTGCAGTTGTATTCTTCATCCATTTGTTTCCAGATGAGTTGCGTTTCCGTACGAATTTATCTTTCCCATGTGCTGATGTCATTTTCGTATTGTTCGCATCGTAGTCTAGCTTCCTCTACCCTTTTTTCGTAGTCAGCTTCATATATTTTTTTCCCTCTTCCATAGAGGTATCTTGGCTGGACTACTGGCCTCTGCTTGCTGTTTCTGATTGGTCTGTGGCTTGGCTCCATCATGCGTCTTTTTGTCTCCTTTTTTGTGAATTGTCTTCATCCGTTTTTCGATGTTTTTTTTTTTTTTGTTGTGCTACACCTTGCTTCATCTCATCTATTGGTTTGGATTAGTGCTGCGTCCTTTCGGCATTCAGTAGTTCTCTTTCGGTCTTCGTCATTTGTAGGATGTCCTCGTTTTCATTCTTCATCTTAGCCATGCGCTCAATCTCTTGTTTTATGTTGTGCTGGATCTCTTTCATGTCGGCCAGTAGCATCTCATTATAGCAGGTTGGTGCTGGCGTCAGTATTGCCTTGACTTGCTTCTTCAGCTCGTCTATTTGGTGC
Organism: Cepaea nemoralis; assembly: GCA_014155875.1. Lineage (NCBI taxonomy): Eukaryota > Metazoa > Mollusca > Gastropoda > Stylommatophora > Helicidae > Cepaea > Cepaea nemoralis. Next base: position 59,862 of record JACEFZ010009929.1, read on the forward strand.
TGCAGTTGGTCTCTTTCAGCTTGTAATATACCCTTGCTGTCTCGCACCTCCGCCTTGCTTCGTTGTATGATGTATTTGTGTTGATGGCAAACTTTAACACGTCTCTGTGTCGTTGCAGGTACGGACAGCCCAAGTATCTTGCTCCATGCTTGCCCATGCAGTTGGCGTACTTTCGTCTGTTGTTGGGTGTTCTGAAGCCCGTGTCCAGCTTGGCCAGCGAACACTCCTTGAAGGCGTGGTGATCGGCGCAGTACCGGTAGATTTCCGTCTTACTGCAGCATGTTGATCTGCTGTGGCCGGCCCTCTGGCATCTTGAACATTGATTGACTCTTGGGATGAATCTCTCTGGCTGTTGTATTTTCTTGCTGACTGATAATGTGGACATTTGATATCATGGCACTGGTTGGAACGTCGGCATCATAAATGATTGGCAAGATAAACAATAGAAGTATGTGGCCAAACATGATCACCTATACCACATAGCATGGACTATAAGAAGACGAAGGGACACTATAGAGAATATGGCCGTCAACCGGGCATAGTGGAGGCAGTTTGTTTGATTTCTATATTGTAGAGGGTGT